>JAEPRB010000087.1:0-89348 GCA_016758965.1 Circinella minor | reverse complement strand
AGTTGTAGTTATAGTTTTCTCAGCTAATGTTGCTTGTGGTGATGTTAGTAGTATCTCATGGTATATAATGTTGTCAGTAGCTGGTGCTGTGGTAGTAACTAATGACAGATCAATAGCAATGTATATATTATTTGAATTTGTTGGTCTGGAGGGAGCAACATAGCACTGATCATGTGTAAATACACCTTCTTCCAGGTGAATACCAGGGTGCTGCAAAATTTAACCCTATGCCTTGCGTAGTCATTGCAAATATTGGACGACCAAGGATAGCAGCAACAATTTAGGTAAATTATCAGCTTACATTTTTAGATTCAATCCGACAGCGAATACTTCTTTTATTAAGTGGCAGTTATAGAGTGTAACGTGTCAATGAGTAGTGGAACCCCATCTGGAGTGAAAAGTTTGTTGTAACTATTTATACAGTAGTTGATTCATTAAATATAGTATAACTGTAGTAACTAATAAGATGGCTCGAATCAATCACCTTCTTTGGAAAAATGCTACGTATTTCCAATAATTCACTATTTTTTGTTTAATTAAAGAGCACTTGACTGAAGGCTACCTGTTGAGAGCTCGTTAGTAATAATCTATATTGAAGTTGTTGAAAGCGGGAAAAAAAATAACAATGTCTTTTTTTGTCTTGTGGCCCATAATACTATTTTATTTTTAATAGAAGACAACCTCTTCCTGCCTCACTTTACAGTTACGCATAACACATACTGAAATAGAATTTTGTGACAAAAATGTGTAAATCAGTTTATGATATTAAACAATAATGTCTTTTAAAATTAAAAAATATATAGTTATCATAGAAAAAGAGCTAGATTGCTAGATATGGAAAGAAAAATGCTGATTACACGAATTGTCCATTATCTTCAACAGTACTCAGTGTATCAGCGAAGCAACAGCAGTCTCCTCCGCATTACATACCTAGTACACTGCTCTAAAAGCAAGAACACTAATATAATTTGTAACAATTTCAGATCGAGTGTCTCTTTTAACAACAGAAAGTAGTTGTCGAGAATAATCAGTAAACAGAAAATATTTAATTATACGAGGCTGAGGAGACCGTTTTTACCTTTTAACAAATGCCACTTTTTTGTTTCCTTTTTGTAGGAGACTAAAGAATTTGTTTTTTAATACAAATGTTACTTTCAAGGTACAGTGGCGAAAAAAAAGGAAGGATATTGTCGGGGTTTTATGAATTACCAAAAACGTTAATTATAACGACCATTCGTCTTTTAATAATAGACTAGCAACCCTTCCTCGCTTCGCTCGGATAAATGAGCCCCTTCGCTTCGCTTCGGGTCATTTAGCGGTTTGCGTCGCAAAGGGGGTTCCCCCCTTTGACCCCTAACGGCGCTTCGCGCCTTGTAGCAACGATATTCAAAGCTGTATAATCCTTTTTGAGATAAAAAAAATATATATATCAGATATTAGTGTAAAAAATCACAAATAATAATAATAATAATGTCATGATTCAATCAAACCACGTTTGAAAATATATTATACATATATGGTATGACATCCAGAAAAAAATCAATCGACACTTTTGTTTTGAACCGTTCTGAACTTATTAAATTTTCTGTAGTATGTGAAGAAACATATATATTATCTTGATACATTATCTGTTAGTTTTAACTCAGTCATATTTCCTTTTTTGTGTAGTAGTAAGTTTTACTAATAAAATTTCCTTTTTTGTGTAAAAATTGTTATTTTAATAATATAGATTCGTCTTTTAATAATAGATAATAGATAATTTATATGAACATTGTTTCTACAAATAAAAATAAGCTCATTCTACTTGAAGTTTTGATAAAATCAAAAATCAAAGTTGAAACAACCTTATATTTAATTTATAACGAGAGACACATATACTAACATGTGTTGCTATATATCTGATTCCAATAATAGTTGGTAATTAGATATTAGCAAAGTCGCGAGCAAACAGCACCCACCACTTTTTAAAAATATATTTAAAGAGATAGAAATTTTATTTAAAAAAAGAAAAAGGAAAATATCAACAACTTGTTTGTCATTTTCGTTATTATATCACACAAACAGGCTTTTCTCAATGTGTCTAAATCTAGTCACGTACAATGTAAATATTATTTTGGTCATGATTTATTATAATGGTTGCATACTGTTTCTGAGCAACACATCACGAGCAAACTTTCTTGCTGTATGTATTTTATTTGTTACGTAGTCTATTAGGTAGATGATCCACCAGGTAAACGGCAGTATAAATATAAGTAGATTACAAGGGCTCAAATAATGCTTTTCGTATGTTTAAAGATAAAAAAAATTACGGCAATTGATAACTTGTGTTATTTTCTCTTGGCTTTGTTTACTATTTATGTAGCAGAATCATTTTTCGGATAACTTTTCCGATCTGATGTTATCACGAATAGTAGAAACTCGCTTTTCTTTTTATGGCGGATTCAACTGATTTTTACAAGGAAAAAATGTTGTAGAGTTATTAAAATAAATATATGAACTAAAATGAAGAGCACAATGAAAATAAATACGGAATGTCATGAGTTTATTCGATAAATGATAAAAGTTTATCATCTCAATAAATTGAAATAATTATTTGCAAAATTAAAATTAATACAGGAATACAACAAGTTAAAATGGCTTCAAATATTACTGTTTTAACATACTGCTGCAATGAAAGATAATGGTGACGGTGGCGTTGTTTGTGTTCACTTGTTGTTTTTGTAGAAATAGTGTAACATGAATGTTAATAAACATTTGATTAAAGGGGAGTTAAGACAGTTATTAATGGTGTTAAATGCGTTATAAAAGAGCACAAAGAAAAAGAAGAGAGGCAAATGTTATTTGGTCACCAGTTCTATAGTTTGTACCACCAGAAACATTTCAAGTAACAACAAAAAACAAAAGCAAAATCAAGAAAAATAGTTGTAAGCTCTGCTCTTTTCTCCGGATTGCTAATTCCGATATATAATGAAATCAAAGAAAACAAATTAGAACTAATAAAGTTACACAACTAGAACAACCCTATCACGATTAAAATAGTAAATAATGTGGCACGTTTAGGCTATATAGAGTAACAAAGAAAAAAAAACACCACATGGAATAACTTGAATTTAATTGATGTTTATATTTTTTTTATTATACGTAGTGCCTATAGATTTACCCATTGATGATGACTGTGTCATTGTAATTTAAAGCGTTTTTGTGTACTAGTATTCCGTATTGTAACCAATTTAAAAAGAGAGAGCAGGAATTGAACGTATGTATGATGTTTAAAATGAATCATTTTACTAATTACACTAATCATAAAGATGATACAGAGAACGTGCATAAAAAACACTTTATTGAGAAACACGTCATTTGAAAAAAATGTAAATGAGGAGAAGTTGTGTCAAAAATATAAAATTGCATCAGATCAATTTATTCTTCTTCGGATCAAGTGCTCCGAAGTGAACGTGGGGAAAAATTACGTAATACGAGAAATCCAAAAAAAAATCAATCCAGATTGTCAATTGTGTACATATCAACCAAAAAATATGTGTTACCTTGACAATAGAGTGATGATAAGAAAATAAAAAAAAGCAATGATAACAAGTTTTATTAAAGAAGCAAAATTTTGAGAAAAAGAAAAAGAAAAAGAAAATAGTAGAAAAACAATTGAATTGTACAAATATTATATTATAAAAAAAGATAACTGCAAGAAAAAAATAATGTTTTGAATATGCTATGTAATTATTAAGGTGTATATACATATATGTTTATATGCTGATGAGGGTACTTGTAAAGTTTAAAAACTGAGGAGGGAAATATTAAAAAAGTACTAGAGTAGGGGTGGGGGGATGATAATATGTTTTAGTAGATGAAGAATTACAAAAATAAAAATAAAAATAAAAACTTTTTTTTCTTCCCTCAAAATCAAAAAAAAAAAAAAACCAAAAATAGAAGAGGGTATGAAAGTAATTTGTAGCATAATGATATTAAATAGATGCTTTTTTAAGCGGCTGGGGCACTGTAGCCGGCAATCCATCCGATCGATTGGAAGCTTTTTGGAAACAATTGTTCGGACTCCAGCATGTCTGCTACTGAAGCATTCTCTAAACAGTAACGTAGCAACAATCGTCGTAATCGCTCATGTGAATTTCGGCAACCCGTCTATTATTTAATATTACCATGCAAGAAATGGCCCATTATTAGTTCCAACAAAAGCAAACCAATACTATTAATTTTTTCCTTAAAACATCCAGCAAAATGAAATCTTATATATATATATAGTAACATACCAAAGCAGCACGTTCAAACCAAAATAAAGCTTCTTGTAAACTGACAGATACGCCCATACCTCGTTCATAACATAAGCCTAGATGATATTGTGCTGCAGTATGTCCTTGTTCTGCCGCTCGACGGAAATATTTTGCCGCCAATGTATGATTTTGTCGTACGCCAATGCCTGTTTGTAGATGAACGCCCAATTTGTCCAACGCGCGTGCATGATTTTGGACTGCTGCACGACGATACCATTGTACAGCACGTGATGGATCCATTTCTACACCTATGCCATTTGCATAACCTGTTTTTTTTTTTTTTTTTTTTTTTTTTTCAAAAAAAAATTGTGGAACGATTTGAGTGAGTAAAATAATAATTAAACATTCATTATTGAAAACTTTTTTTTTCACTTACAATAACCAAGATTACATTGTGCCCAAGGATTATTTTGGTTGGCAGACATTTGGTACCAATAGACAGCTTGTTTGGGATCTGCGTTATCCATTCCGATACTTTCTTCAAAACAAAAACCCAAAGAATTCTGAGCTAGAGCATTTCCTTGCTCAGCAGCCAAAGTAAACCATCGTATTGCCTCACGTTCATCCTTTTCAATACCAACACCATTACGCAAGCAAAAGCCTAATGATAATTGTGCAGGAGCATGATTCTTTTTTGCACTTAGTGTATACCAATATACTGCTTCTTGTTCATTTCGTTCAACACCAATACCATTCTGATAACAAAATCTATTTATATAGTTAAAAAAAAGAAAACCAAAACAAATGCATCACCAGTGATGATGAGAATGATATTATGAGTTCTGGCCTATGCTGTACACATATTTTTCAATTCATATGTAATAGTGTAAAAAAAAAGAAAGATATTTACCCAAGTGAATGAAAAGCAAAGATATTCCCTTGTTGTGCGGACTTCTTGTACCACTTTACTGCCTCTTGTTCATTGCATTCAACGCCAATCGCGTTTTGTTTACAGAAACCTAAGTTGTGTTGTGCACGAGAGTGACCTTGTCGTGCTGCTTCGGCGTACCAGTAAGCGCCCATGGAAGCATCTTGTGGCAATCCAATGCCATTCTGAAAACAGTAACCAAGATTACACTGAGCCCAGGGGTAACCTTGTTCTGCAGATCGTTGATACCAAAGAGCAGCTTGTTCTACATCCTTTTCAACCCCGATACCATCTTCAAAACAATAACTGTTTTTTTTTATTTTGTGCATAAAATGAATTGCTTTTGTTTAGTCTTACAAAAAAAAAGAGATATTAATAGTAGAAAATAATAATAACAATAATTATATATTTACCCAAGCGAATTTTGTGCAAAGGCATTACCCTTTTCGGCAGACATTCGATACCATTTCACAGCTTCTTGAACATTTTTTTCAACACCTATGCCATCTTCATAACAATATCTTTATAATTGAAAAAGTTTTAATTAACTTAATTTAGTTTTTTTGTTATTATAGATAAATATAAATCACAGAAATCATAATACTAATAAAGATAGCAATGATAATAATAGTACTAATAGCAATGATAATAATGAAACAAAAAAAGTTTTACCCAATATTATAAATTGCCACTGTTTCACCTTGACTTGCAGCTAAATGATAGTATTTTAGAGCCATTTGTTGATCCTTTTCAATACCAAAGCCTTCCCCATAGCAATAACCTAGAATGCCCTGACCGCGACAATTGCCTTGCTCGGCGCTTTTTTTGTACCACCCGAATGCAGCATGTGGGTTCCTGGGGACACCTATACCATCATGAAAGCATACACCAAGACAATATTGACTAGCAGCACATTGACCCTCGGATGCCGCTTTTTGTAACCAACTAATTGCAATATTTCTGTTACTGTCTTGCTGTACAAGCGATTCCCAATGTTCCGATTCACTTCTGTCAATCTTGATACCTGGTCGACCATATTTTCGTAAAAAAGCCAGTCTTAGTATGGCCAGCATTCGTAAATCTTCTTCATTATAATAATATCCTTGTTCTTTTTTGTTGCTCTTATTATTTTTGTCATCAGTAACAATATCGTTACTATTACTACTATTACTACTACTGCTGCTGCTGCTTCTACTGCTACTGCTATTATTATTATGATTATAATTAAGGTGTAATTCTTTGCTTTTTTGTAGTTGTAATAAGGATGACGGTGTTGATGATGAAGTTGCTGCTGCCATATAATAATTTGCGGCTGCAGGAAAATCCTGTTCAGCACCAAGTCCGAATTCTCTGCAGAATCCAAGGATAGCTTGCGCGGGTGCATAGTCATGGGCCGTGTGTAACAACTCCACGGCAAGTGCTTGATCGCACGGTTTGTCATTCCGTCCAAAAAGATAATCTTCAGCTAACATTACCAAGGCGGCATGATCATTTATTGGTTGAATACTGTATTTTTTGATACTGGATCGTTGTTGCTTTTTATGATTATTATGATGATTGTTATGATGATGTTGTAATTTGATAAGTGCTCGTCGTGATGATTGTACAATTTGATCCAAAACAGACGTTGACATGATGACATGCAATGATATACTATAAAGTAGATGATAAAATATTATAACTTGTATATATATATATATATATACAAAGAGTCTAATTATATGAATAATATAATATGGTTGTAAAGATAAAAAGTTTAATAAACAAAAAAAAAGGAGAAAGGGAAAAAAGAAAACAAAAAGAGAGGAATATTGAAAAGAAAAAAAAGAAAAAGAAAAGAAGAAGAGGGGTAAAAAAAAAGAAGGTTTCATAGTATTTATAAAAAGTTACAACATCGTCATCATCATCAGCAATAAAGTATTGGGATTGGGGGGGGGGGAAGGTAAATAATGAATTATTATATTTTGGGGGAGAAGGTGTGTGAGAGAGAGAGGAAATAAATGAGAAGAGTAGGTTGTAGTTGGTATATTGCTGACATGTATCATCATGCATGCAGTTAAAAAGGTTCTCATTTTTGGTGCCATACGCTCTAAACTACAATTTCGAAAGTAAATAAATCAAAGAGCTTCTTTCGAATTATTTATTAACTAATAGTAGCTACTAAGAATAACGTAGTAATTGTTAGTAAATAAAAATGGGTAGTCATATATAAAAGAAAGGGCTCCCCCAAGAAAAAAAGAGTCTTTGAAAATAATATGAATGTATTTTCGGTTGAACAATAAATCAAAAAAGAAGACGAGATCAGAGTTAAATTATATATGCATCCCATATGTCCGGTGGCTGCAATTTGATGCATCCATCAACTTCATTCTATAATTAGTGCCATTTTTTCCCCTTCTTTCTTCTAATATATATGATTCTCGCCATCATTATTATCGTCATTTAATAACTTATTCTTGTTAATAATGATAAAGCAGCATAATTTAATATCATTAAACGAGTTTTTATTAATATTAATATTATATCACATTATCGTCAAAATTCATTCTCAAAATATCAACTAATAATGTAAGGGATATCATTGATTTAAATTGTTTTTCTTCTTCTTTGTACTACAATTTTTATTTGTTTTATGTATTTGCTGTACAGCAGACCAAGTATCACAAAAAGAATCATTTCCAACGGGCGGACCTGTCGATCCGATGGTTATACATCAATCACGAGAACAATAAATGAAAAAAAAAACGAAAGATAGTAAATAGTGGCACTCCATTTACACTTGTTAAAATACATAACAATACCCATTTAATGGGAAAAAAAGAAAAGCTCATTTATTTATTTATTTGTTTATTTATATTGTTAATGTAGTGTTGTATATGTTTTCTCTTCTCTCCGGGTAAGTTCCGATTATGATGCTTGTTACTGTTGGTTTTTTTAATGGTAGATAATAATGCTTATTGATATTTACAATTTTTTTTTACTTGCGTCCAAGGAACTTTTTAAAGAAAGCATGATGTTCTTTTGAACTTCCTGCTTGACCACGACCACGACTGGAAAATTGTCCTCCTGAATTACGTGAATATTCTAAATAGGCCATGTTATCACCACCTGCTAATGTTTTAGATGTAGTAACTGATCGTTTAGCGGGACGGCCTTTAGCTGCAACTTTACGATCCGTAATACGTCCAACATCATCCACAGTTCCAAACTCTTCATCTTTAAGATCCGCCTAAAGTAAAGTAAAACAAGAAAGTTGTCAATTTGTTTGCTATCTATCTGTCTATACATTTCTTTTTCACTCTCCCTAGTATTACGATCCATAATAATTATAAAGAACTATGCTTATATATATATATATTACCTCGTTTGCTAACAACACTCCCTTTAAGAGATCCATTTGTTCTTGGTGTGTTCGGAACACAAGGTTTGGATCTGAATCCATTCCTTCTAGATTTGTAATGACTTTGAATGCATAACCTTGATCAATCAAGAACTGTTGTCGCTTGGTTGAGTAATACATTTCTTGTGTATCACGGGATACAAGTGAATAAAAGAATGCATTGAAGCCTTCGTCGTTACGTCGTTTTGCTCTCAAGATACGACCTATAGATAATCAATATATTTATAAATCATTGTCATGTCAACCAAAAAAAAAAAAAAAAAACTTTTTTTCTTTACTCTAGTTGTAACTTAAATTCAATAGTACTATTATTTTTAGAAGTTTTACCTAATCGTTGAGCTTCTTGGCGTCTGGAACCATAATGTGATGAAATCTGAATAAGACACGTTGCTTCGGGTAGATCGATACTGGTATCACCAACCTGACAGATTCATTACGTTAGTAAAATTAGAAAAAAAAAAATACAAATCAGTGATCTCAGCAAAAAAACAGGACCTTTTTTTTCATACCTTGGATAAAAAGATGGTATTAACAGCTGGATTGTATTGAAAGTTTTGAAGAATTCTCATTCGTTCTTGTTGACCAGTACCTCCATAAATATAGGGTTTACCAAGTTTCTTTGCATATTCCTATCATTGTTATCATTATTGTTAAGTTAGCTTAGATAAGTATATATATATACACAAAAAAAAACAATCTTTTCTTTTTAGATTATACCGAGATCAATCATCAAAGATGTCATGGTGTAACCCTTCATCATCTCTCCCTGTTTTTGTTTCTTTTTTACATTTACACATATTTATTAACTTACCACAAGAGCATAGACGTTATCCGAAAATACAATAATCTTATCACCTCGAGTTTCATGATATTGAATAAGATATTGACATGCTTGGAATTTCTTTGGATTCATAACATATAAAAGTGTTCGCTTTCGAGAATTCTCTTGTAAATATTCTTTATAAAATTCAGGTGTCATTGGACACCAAATCTCGGCACACTGTACGTTAGCAATGTGACCCTTATTGGCAAGATCCATCCAATTAGCTTCATAAAGTTTGGGTCCAATTAGAAAGTTAAGATCATCAATTTTTTCATCCTCACGAACAAGAGTTGCCGTCAAACCGAGTTTTGCGTGTGCAGCAATTGTTGTGACGACGGTACGGAACATGTTGGCAGGTACAACGTGAACTTCATCCAATAATAAGAAACCCCATTCACGAGATTCCAAGAACTCCATCATTTTTTGAGCATCATATGAACGTTTTCGTTTATTAGCGACCATAGAGTACGTAGAAATGACAATGCCCGAACTACCAGAGAACTAAGTTGCGGATTTGTTATTTTTAATTTTAATTATATAATCTTACAAAATAACCTTCTCACTTAATTCATTATCGTACGATTACCTCCTTACTATTTTACTTACTTTTTCTTTACAATCTGAGGTAAACACGGCAATTTGATTTTCTTTAATACTGCTCCACTGTAAAAATTGTTGTTTCCATTGCATCACGGATACTCTAGGAAATGATAACAATACGTTTAAAATTATTCATAAGTTACCATGACAGTAATTTGTTACACAATCCATCAAACGGACTTACGAAGAGGTACAAAGAACTAAACAGCTCTTTTTGATGGTACAAGCAGCCGTGATACCAACCAGCGTCTTACCAGCACCACATGGAAGTACAATGATACCTGATCGTGCACGTCTATATATTAACATAACCGACAGTTATGATTAATATTCAAAAAACAAAAGTAACTCATTTATATATACATAAACCAAAAAAAAGTATTCAAATGTTATTTTTTTTTTTACCCATTGCCAAACATTTTTGATAAACTTTTTTCTTGATAAGGACGAATGACAGTTGTAGGTTTCAAATCGATTTCGAGATTTGCGTTAACAGTATCGTTACGGAAATCATATTCTTCTAACATTGGATAATCAATATCGTTACATCGTTTTTTAATATTCTATATAATAATAATAACAGTCAATGAAGAGATTAGTAAGTGGATGTATTTAAAGATAAAATATTTTTTTTCAGGTTATATTAAAATACTTTAGAAGATCTCAAAGTTAAAATTCGATCAATCATTTGAGGCAACGATACTCGAAAAGAAATGCATGGATTTTTTAATTTCTATTCATTTTTAGAAATCCCCATCATGATTTGTTTTTATAACATATATTTTAACTCTGAGATTTTCTATTAAGAAGATATATATATATATATATCTTACCTCTACTTGTTCTGCGGCAATTTCAAACGAATGAACTTGTTCACCTTCATCTAAGTCATCCTCTTCATCTTCTTTATCAATCTGTACCACTGCACCAAACAATTTCTCTTCTTGTTGCTTTTTTGCCTGTTCTTCTAATGATAAGGGCTTTTTCTCATTGTCTTCTTCTAATCCACCTTGTTGCTGTTGTTGTTGCTGTATACCAGGAATACTCAAATCTTTACCAGTAGGTTTATTATTGACCAAAAGAGCACTTGAGCCTTCTGGTGCTGTAATCACTTGATCATTATCATCACGAACAATACGACCACTACTGATAATTTGATCTTTTAAGAGCATTTGTAATGTTTCTGGATGAGACGATTCAACATAATATCGATTATGTTTCAATACAAGTTTGACTTTGCCATAAGATAATGTACATTGTCGAATAAATTGTGTAATAGATTCGGGAACAGGTACTTTGGATAAACGATTTAATACTTCAATAATATCTTCAGTTTCTAAACCAACAGAAACTGCTGCATATAATGAATATGGTGTCAGCTTATATTCATGAATATGAGCAGGTCTATAAAGAAAAAAAAAAGAGAAAGTATATATTGTTATTAATTTATGTAATGAGAAATTACATAAATTGATTTATATCTAATAGAATTACTTTACCGACTGACAGGTTCACTAATGGCAACAAGAAAATCTTGCGCTTGTTCAGCAATAGGAGAAAAACCTTCAAGAATAATATGACCATTTTCAGGACTGATCCAAAGTGGACGAGAAAGGTGATCTTTTTTTAATGGAAGATATGTATAATCTTCTTTTCCAAACATGTGTGAAATAAGATCAGATTTTTGACCTTCTATAACAACTTCATTATGTCCAGTATTAAGTGAAGAAATGTCTAAATTGGCATTTCGAGGAACTATATATTTTTATAAGAGAAACAAACAATAAATTATAAGCTTGTTTAAAATTGCTGCGAGATCTCGAATTGAAGTGGATTGTATAACCCAATTATATATAGATATATTTATATACCATGAAGTCTTAGTTGTAACTCATCGTCTAATTGAACATCACTATCTTCCTCTTCTTCAGAAGTTGAAGCCTCTAATAATTATAAAAGCAATGAGTATTATAATCACTTATAACAACAAATTCATCTTTTTTTTGAATATTCACCATCGATCTTTCTCTTGCTCATAATATAATAATAAGAATAATTTGGGGAATAGGAAAAAGTAAGAAAAAAGGGAAAAATAGTTCAATTCCAGCTTTATGCCTTTGACTTTTTTGCTGCGCACCAACTTTTTTTTTTAATATTCAGCAATTGAAAGCTTATAAATCGAAATTTTCATGGTTTTATTTAGTTCAAAGAAATTTTATGGAAAAATGAAAAAATTGTTATAATCTTGCTATTCTTTTTATTTTTTATTTTTGAGAAATTAGAAAAGAGCAAGTGATATAACTAGATTTACATGACAATAAAGTGGGAAAGAGAGAAAGCGTGTGTGTGTGTATGAGGAGAGTGATTAATGTTTCAAAAAAAAAGATATGGGAAAAAAAAGATTAATGGCTGACTGAAATAGAAGAGTCTCCACTATTGGCGGATACTTGAAGTTTTTGTTCTACTTGTGAAGTTAAATCTTTTACATCATCATCACCAAGGGGTGACGCCAATGATTCTGTAGTAGTTGGTGGAGGTGTAGTAGTTCCACTGTTATTAGTTGTGGGAGAAGAAGATTGTTCTTGTCCAGTTGCTGTAGTTGCTACAGAATATTGAGCATACCTAAGATAAATAAATAAAAAGTTGTATATGTGAGTTAATTCATACAAGTTAATAAGTATATATTCATATTATGGGTATATAATTAACAAAAAAAAATGCCTTACTGTTGTTGATCTTGGTAACCAGCAGGTGCAATACCAAGCATAGTTTCTGGTGTGATTGGCATCATGGGTCTAACAGGGAAACCTGCCATTGGTTGAAAATCCCTTGGCCTCAATATCCTCTTACGGGCAGTTTGATTTTTAAGTTTCTTTTGAGCTGGAGAATCAGCAAATCGTACTTGAAGTGGTGCAGAGGAACCCAATACAGTTTGACCATTGAATTTTTCAATAATAGCTACAGCTGAATCACGTTCTGCTAATCTATTTACATTATATACATGTTTTTTAGTAAAGTTTCCTTTTGTTATGTATATATATATATATATATATATTCGACTTTAATCTTTCCTCTCATCCTTGCTTTCCTTGTTCTCTCTCTTTCCCTTTCTTTATTTTTTTTTACCTTGCAAAACCAACACCTCGACTCATATTGGATTGTGGATCACGTAATATACGATTTGAAATAGTCTTGTGCGGATGGAACAAATCTTCCAATTTCTGTAATAATTAATTTTCAGTTATATTAATATCTTCTATCATTTTTTCCGTCCTTTTGAGAGATATTCATCAATATATATATATATATGTACCTGTTCCGTCATATCCAATGGAAGGTTGGAGATATATATGTTAGTAGATGTTTCATCTTGTAAGCTTCTCAAACGTGAGCTAAATGATTCCTATTTGTTATATATCCAAAGATTAACATATTATCGTCCCCCATTTTTATGTGTATATTAACTGAGAACAAAAAAAAAATCGTGATTTTCTTTTTCCTTTTTTTTTTTAGCTTACCTGTCCAACTCGAGCAAATGATGCTTGTAATCCTGCCTTGTTAAGACCATCAATAGCCCGTTCACAATCATCTGGGTTTTCAAACATGGTAAAACCGTATCCTTTACATTCACCTGTCTTTTGATCAATAATTGCCTTGGATGACGCAATATTGCCATAACTATTAATATTTACGGGAAAATGAAAAAAAAATCAATAGAAGAGAGAGAAAAAGTTCTTATTGTTAATATTTTGTCACACATAAACAAATTTATAACAAAACACACAAAAAACTAAATTTTATAAATAAAGCTTACACCCGACAAAGTTCCAAAAACGATTCATCTGTTGTTGTAGAAGATAATCCACGAACATAAATATTATGAGAATGATAATTCATGAGTTGTTCTTGACTTTGATGGGAATGATGACGTTTATGACGTTGATCGGTTGACATGCTATAAGAACCAGGTAGTGGTTGAATATATTGATGTGGAGGAGATCCAGGTACAGAAGCAGTTCCGGTCAATACAGGAGACGAAATGTGTAAAGGTGGAAAATGATGTTGCTGATGGTGATGATGAGGTGGAAGTACATAAGCATGGGTGGGGGGCGATAAGGTAATTCCAGAAGAAGGCTGATGATGATGTTGGTATTGAAAAGTGGGACTAAAAGGTGGACTAGTAGGATTGACAGGCGGCGATTGTGGATGTAATGCGGGGGAGCCAGGGTAACTTTGATAGCCTAGTTCAGAATAATATTGAACCGAGAATTGTGGACTCAATGGATAAACATATGTGTATGAAGAAGACTCGTCAAACCCGCCATTGGGATGGTGATGTCGATCGTAATGAACTGGATCGATATAATAAGGAGGATAAGGTGGTGAGGTGGGTGTCATTAAGTTGGCTGTTGCTGCTGGTACACCATTATGAGCGGCATTAGCAGCAGTACCATTGTCACCTTTTTGTTGTTGGCGTCGCGAAACTGATCCAGTTGTTACTGTATCATCGGTATTTTTATTAGTAGCGTTATTGGCAGCTGGTTCTGAAGCATTGTTACTAGGCTTATCGGTGATAGTAGCAGAAACAGGAACACCAGTAGTCGTTGTTGCAATGCCTTTTGTAGTTGCCATGACGAATTAAAATTGTTAAATATGTATAAAGAGAAAAAAAGGGTAAAAAAAACTAAATAAAGTATAAAAAGGTTGATGAAGTTAGGAGAGAAGACTTGGAGTTAAAAAAGACGCAAAAAAAAAAGTCATTCATCTGGCTTCAATCTTTTCATTTCTGTTCTTACCTTTAAAATAAAAATCAAGAAAGTATGTTATATACAAGTCTAACTTTGCAATGTAAAATATATTCCTTTTATTTTTGCTCCTTTAAGTTTTTTTTTTTTTGTAATAAAAAAGTGTCACGAGGAAAAAAAAAAGAAGAGGAAGAGAGAAAGAAAAAGAGAAAAAGAAATAGAAGGAGGGGGGGAAAAGAAAAGGTAGGAGAACACAAAGCAAAGAAAGCTCTCTCTTTCGCCCTCACCCACACTCTCTTATTAACCTTTCTCAAGCAGAGAGATTCTTTATTATTGCTCCTGACTCCGCATATATGAGTTCAATAAGTACCATACATATAATTATCACAGAATAAAGAAACCTAATTATTTATTAAGTTGTTTAGATTGGTCTTCATTATATTAGTTATTCTTCAAAATATTTTTTTAATCTAGTAATGAACTACTATTTTTTATATATATATATTTATGATAGAGATTGACAGTTTGTTTAAACAAGAAAAAGGCTAGTGTTGCATCAGTAACAGGTTGAATTGGGAAACCATGGTAACACGAGCGTAAATAGTAATCTGAAACAAGCTTGCCTGGATCATTGAGTCTTTTTACAAGTGTCTTTCTTTCTTTGACGCATACTACTTTGTCTCCGACTATTCTTCTATCTCTCTCACCAATAAATTCTATAGAGTATAGAAAAATAAACATATAATATGTATATTATTAAAATAAATAGTGAGAAAGTAAACAGAATATACTATCAATACATGGTCAATTATTTTTTTTTAGGTTGTAAGTTATATTTCTTTTTTTTGCACGCGGTTTTTCTTCAAAAAGTTTGTTGCACAACTGCAAAATATTACACACAAGAAAAAAAAGTGCTGAACATTGCGTAACAACAATAATGAAAAGGGTCCGATAAAATAACGTTGATGTTTTTTTATTATTGTGTATAACATTAAGCATAAATGTTAAAAAGAATGGAATTAAATAAAGTAAGTATAATTTTTAACATTTATAATGAGCCGTATTCATTCATACGTACTATAAAAAATCCATCGCATGTTATTATAAAAACCCGTTATCTGCTCTCTGTTTAAAAGAAATCGATTTTTTTTTTTCACAAAAAAGTTGGCATTTTTATGAAAAACGTGGCCAATATATTAGCGGCAGTTTAAACCTTTTATTTTTAAAACAACTTTTTTATTCTGTTCGATAATGTGTAGATCAAATCCTTATTCAGTTTAAAAAGTCAAGGTATATGTGGTACGGATAAATTATATTACATTACATTTGTGCTAGAATAATATAGAGACAATATATATATACTATGATCTTTTGTTTTATACCAATTGTTGCGCAATAGATAATCCATATGACAAATGTAGAAATTCTATGATAAGTAAAGAAAAATCACGTTTTTTTTCTCATTTTTTAAACAGTGAGTGCGAGTTATTGTAAAAAAAAAAGTACAAGAGTCAAAAGTTCATTAAATAACATTTTTGGTTTTTCTTTTTCAGGTAATATTGGATTGAATTATCGTTGTTGAATTTTCATCTGTTTGTAGTACTATCGAGTAACTTGTTTAAAGTACATAGATCACCATTCCTGTTAAATAATTAAATAAGAAAACCCATATTTTATAATATTATCAAAGTAATATAAAATCTTAATATAGTTGCGACTTTTTTTTTACAACTATTCTGTGACAATCATCTCTTATACTTTTTTATTCTCCTATCAGCACCGCCCATCATCGTTCCTGGGTAACTTGATAGATTCCTCTCATAAAAATATATTAATTTCAGCAGGAAGGAGTAAAAAATAGATCTAATCTTTACCTGGAAAGGCATGGTCAAAATTTTATTGCAGGATCTACAAGTTATATTTAACAGCAAAAGAAAAAGAAACACAGTTTAGTTTCCATCCCAACATTCAAGCCAGTTGAATTAATATTTATATGAGACAGATCTAAAACTGCTTTGTATCCTCCCAATTCCTGGGAATAATAATGATCAATATTGAAAGAAGTTCAAGGTCCCGGGTTTTTGGGCTTCTTTTTTCTACTCATTAGTAGGTAATATTATTCACGTAATGAATCATTTACGTATTACCATAGCAAAGACATATCTTTTTTAAAAGAAATAATGAGAAATAAATAATTCTCACTGTTCAACAAGAGGAGTTTCAATGATGAATAATATTTGTTTGTGATGCAAAAAGAGGTACAAAAATAATAATTAATGCTTCAAAATCTTGTAGCCACATCATATATTATTAATTAATTTTTTTTGTATCGCATAACAAATAGAACAGAAACATGTCAATCATTAAAATGTAGTAGTTTATAGTAATTATAATTTACACGTGCACGTAACGATTTTTCCTAGTTACAATGTTTTTGATGAAAAAAAAAAAAAGACATGTAAAGATAATGTCATAAATAGAAAAGATATACTATACTATTTAAAGCGAATAATATTAAATTAAAAAGACAAAGTATACCTGTCCCAGGAATAAATAATAATAAAAACTTATTATTTACGCTTATTACGTATTTAGACTGCATCAATAATCAGATTCTCTATAGTATCACCAATGATTTATTCGCCACCACACTTGACTAAAGTTGATTTTCTGGTTTTAAAGTCTTATTCTTACTAATCATATATCACTCCTTCTTATTTATGTGTCGATAAATTCAAGTTATTATTTGGTAAGCGATGACATGAAACTAAAGATTCAAATAATAAAAAAAATCATATATTTTTTCTACTTCTTTTCTTAATTATAGAAACAAAAAAAACCGGGGATCTATAAGATACACTTGGCGACACTGTGACAAAAAAAACCTATTTGCTATATCAAAAATGCGTAGTATCACTAAATATTTCCAGCTACTGCAACCTATAATTTCATACCAATTTCCTTCTTTTACCATTCTTTCTTCTTTTTCGAAGTATAAAGAAACGTATCGCGAAACCAATTATTTATTTATTAAAAGACTGAAAGATTCATAAAGGTGGAACTGAAGAGAAACTTCATTTACAAATAGCTATATGGGCTATTCATACTATTGGCAAAGGCGGAAAATCATCTTTGCTTTGACAGATATGCGATTTTGCTATGGCAGAAGAACGTCTTTGCTAGAACACTCATCTGTCATTCCATGAGCCATATATGAATAGTTAAGATGAATTTTGATAAAGATAATATCATTAATGGAAAAAAATGTCTTACGATTTTTATAAGTTTTAGTATATGTTGATAATAATATAACATGAAATAAATAATACGTAAGTAAAAAAAAAAAAAAAGAAAAGAAAACTTACATCATTGACCATATCATCATATAATATAAAGAAAAAGATGACAACTCTCAGGTCGAAAAAAAAGTTTTGTTTCATGTCGTATATTTAAAATATCGTTCCATAGTATATAGTTATAATTGGGAAATCTATAGCATAATGACATAAGACAAATAATGGAGGAGAAAGTCAAAGCTGTACGATATGTTTATACGTCTTATTTTCGTGAATCAACTTTTTTCTATTGGTTAGTAGTACCGACAGCAGTAATAGTAACAATAAATACATATTTCTTTTCTACATATCTTTCTCGTTACGTAAGAACACGTTCATTGATTATGGCGAGGCTCAAGTTTTCTGAGCTTACTAGTAATATCAACTCATTGAATGGTATCAACTGATATATTTGTCTGTATTTCCAGTCATATCTTTGAACAAATTGAAAAATAAATATGTAATAAAGATGTTTTTATTATAACAAGAATATTATCTCTATTTATATATATTTGGTTGATTCACGTACGAATTTAGTATTTGATTTTGTTTTGTACCCATCGTTTACTTTTCTTTTCATGATGATTTACTAGTAAATTTGGATTCCTTGTTTCAGTAATATAGAAATGTATTCGTGTTGCGTTGTTGAGTGCTTAATAATAAAGAAATCTACGTACTGTAATTTTCAAAATTGATAACCAAGTTTGTCTCTTTAAGTTGGCACGCACCCTTTGCTTACAAAAAAAGACTCAAATAAAATCAGTTGTTGCAATAATCTTTGTCAATTTAACTTATTTTCTACTTGAGGATTCCTGACCGGTCGTTTTTGATAAAATAATTTTTATATTATTTGTCGCCTGAGGGATATTGATTACTGGTTATTAGAGTATCATGCATCACTGGAGCTAAAAAAAAATGTTAAACTTATACAGTTGGGCCACTTTTTAATGGACCTCTGTGAGTAAAGAAAATGTAAAATATTATAGTACAATGTATATTAACAATATAAACTTTGAAACTACTGTAACTATATGCTACTGGTTTTTAATTCATTATAAAATCGTTATGTTTTTTCTGCTACGTTGATTACATAGACACACCATTGTATTCATATTAATTATAATAGTCACAATTGCAGTTGTACTTGAGAGTTCATCATGAGAAAACTGTGCATCAATTTGGAATTTTGTACCAGCTCAGTAAAATAATATTTTTAAACAATGCCAGAATTCTTCGTAGTTTTGAAAGAGTTTTTGAATCAACTACCATATGAGGAAGATGGAATATACAAGATCAATTCCACAAATACTACTACATAAAACTAATACTAATTATTTATACTTTTATATTATCATCATTTTCTAAATCTTAATGCTGTAGTGATGGGCCTCATGATAGCTCTTCCCTCCCCCTATTAAGAACAGAGGGAGCAACAGTTACTAACTGTTGTCTGCTAGTTTTTATATCAAATAATAACAATTTTTCAGTTAATTATTCTTTTACTGAGATATCTTTTATTTTTTGAGCAATACATTCAATGTACAGTAAACAGCAGCAATTGACATGAAATAATCCTAATTTTTAATGATATACTGTATCTAGATTCTGTTTATATAATGAATTTTGATTATTTGTCTTAGTTAAAACATTCGAAACAAACATATTAATATCTACAGTAATATCACATATTGATGACAACCAAGGAACATTTAGTATGTATTGAATATATATATACTTGCTTTTCTTATTATACTTTTAATAATAGATTATTCAATATCAAAGAAGAAACAGTTTGATATATATGAATCTTTGATATACAATATGGACAATTCTGCTAAAATCGGGGAATGAGATAACATGAGAACCGGCAACATACACACACATATAAATATGTGTATGATAATATATATCTAGAGAAACGTCATAGGAAAAGTAATCTTATGATCGCATACATTTTTGTTTTTATGTATGAAGCTATTAATAATTTATCGATAGTAGATTTTTCATGGAATCCAGGAGAAGAAGAACGAAATGTTCTTTTCACGAGCATGGGTGACTTTCTGATGTTCAAACAAAACCATATATATAAATACGTCTTGTAAATATTATACTTTTAATTAAAATTAAAAAAAAAACATGAGATTCACTATGAAAAAGCAACTAATAATACTATTAAGTGAAACAAAAAAAAATCAGCTTTTAGTACATAAATAACTAGATTTTTTTTTTTGTTTTAATAACGTGATGGTATATTTTATAAATTGTTTTTTACCTTGTTCATCATAAAATGAGAAACATAACAACGAATAAAAACTGTGCCTGTAGTTATTGAATAATCGTGGGAAAAATTATATCACATTTTGTTATTAAGGGAGTATTTTTTATCATGTACATATAATTATTGAAAAACAGGGATTAAATACTATTACATAAATACAAAGAACCTATTGATTATAAATCAAGAAATTTTGTCCTTACTTGTTACGTGTTTGATTTATTATGTAAATTATTAAATGTGTGTATGTGTGTGCGCGGACTTATGTATTTTTTTTTTCTTTTATATTAGTGAACATCTTAGAAGTGATATGCACATGGAAAAAAAAATTCCAATTTATCATAACCATTTTTAGAATTCCAATGTATTATAAAAGGAGCTTATGTAATAATGCTACTCTATTATGCCAAACAGCAAGCTTTTTTATACTATAATAAATATATCAATGAAAAAGAAAACCAAGGGTTACTTGATGTAAGATCTGGCAAAAACGTATTCAATCGTTAATCGATTTCTTTTTTTTAAAAAAAGAAACCATAGCAACAAGTTAACGTATAGAACTGTTTGAAAAAAAAATAATCAAAATAGTGTAATGCTAATGAAACAATATTAATATCAATTACTCTTTATGTGGTTGATTTTAATATGGTGGTTGTATTGCCCTGAAATAAAGAACAAATAATAAATAATTAAAAAAGCTTCGGTATTATGCTTCAATTATACCGCGACTTTCTTCTTTATACACTAATGTGGTAAACTAACCTTTTAACAAGATGAACGCGAAATCCGGACTACTGGATAATACATTTAATACCTATAGATAGTAATAATATCCTGTTTAGACTCAGTTGTCATCCATTGGACCTGAAATGGACCACTGAAGATTTATATCGCAGGAAGATCGAAGCATTAACTATTATGTTAATCTAAATTGGGAATATAGTAAGGGGTAAAAAAAAAATAGACTTATTATAAACAGTAGCAGTTAATAATGATGTATGAAACAAATAATTGTAACCCCACTTTTTCTGTAAATCAAGCCTATTCCAGATCTTAGAATCCTCCTTCAAGATTATATGTGTATTTAATATTTCAAACATAATGTCATTAATATTAAAAAAGATGAGAAATGGAAAAAAAATACTATTCGTTTAGTTTTTGAAATAACTTTTTACAATATATTATAATATATATAAAGAAGAAAAACACAAAGATAGACGAGTACATGAATAATAATAGTAGTAGCAGTAGCAGTGATAATAAAAGGAAATATGTCTTTAAGTACAGAGAATACAGGTCAATCATCTATTAGCACACCTCTAAATCATTAGGTAATATTTATAATCGATAATATCTAATATGATTTGTTATCGATATATGAAAGAAAAAAATTTAAAATGTTAATTTTGTTACTAGCAAAACGAAATAATGTAAGTATTTTATTATAGTTAAAACATTGATAATTCATAAAAATTCTTCTTGTTTAAAAGCTTTTTTTGGTAATAAAGAATTCTAGGAGAAGCAAAAAAAAAAAAAAAAAAATAGAAAAAGGGAAAATAAGGAGTGAGAGGAGGAAACACTATTATTGCTTTTTTCTTTTTTTTCTATTTTCTGTTGATCTAGTATAATGGGGAAAAAGAAAAGAATGAAAAAACTAATATATACTAAATTTGTACGTATGTGTTAGTAAACCAATCGATAATGAAAAAAAAATAACTTCTGATATAATTATTATTTATAAACAATTTTGAAAACAAAAATACTAATAAAAATATGTATTAGGAAGTTAATACGTAGGTCAAAACAAAAAAATATACAATAAACATCAGCAGTCAAAAGACAACAATGGATTATAATAAAATACTTCTCGTCTCCTATATTATAATATAAATAATATAAAAAGTTTAAACCATTCTTTCTTCCGAACCGATAAATAATAATAATATTAATAATAATAATGTATAAAAAAAAATACCTTAAAAAGCACCCTTATAGTTTTCGCACGCGCCATCAGTTACTTTATTAGGAAGCTCACCTACCTATTTGCCTTCTCGGAAGAAGATTATCTCAATGCTAACCCCCTTTATAGTTCCCTGAACAAGTAAAAGTAAAATAAAAAGAAACTCAAATAATCTGAATAGATCATAAGTTGTTAGTATTATAAGAAAAACGGGAAAAAAATATAGTATAATATACTGGAACCAATAAACAATATATCAATAGAAAAAGGTTTGTTAAATGTACAAATTGAAAACGTTTTATTATAGATAAATATTAACCAATTGCAAAAATAAAAAATAAAAAACTGCAGTTCATTTATTGGTAGTGTTCTGTTGGACCTGCATTTTTTTCTTTCATTTGTTATAGCTCATCAATGTTTATGTTTATACCATATGAAAAAAAAAGGGAAAAAAAAGAGAGAGAGGGAAGGTGTATACATCATAACTATGTGTTCCGTTTCTTTTCTCCTTCCTCCTACAAAAATTTACATGCTGTTGATACATTATAGTGTCTCACTTTTTTTTTTACTCCTCTTGATCTTTTTTTTCCCATCCCTCTTTGACTTGGCGATCCTTGAGTGTAGAAGTGTTATTATTATTATTATTCTACTGTAATTGTATATAGTAAATAACTATTATTTACAAAGAAAGAGATATCAATAATTTTTCCATCTTATAGTTTTCTTCTTTAAAAACATCTTTTTTTTTCTCTTTTTTTTTCTCTCTCTTTTTTTAAATTAATAATAAACTACTACTTGTCGACCTCATTTCCTTTTTTCTCTCCTTTAAACTACCAAATTACAACAGTATAGAAGTAACAAAATAATTATAATTAAAATATGGAAACAACTATTCAAACAACACCAATAGATGACCAAGAAATAATACCTGATTTACGATTCAGTGAACCTTGGCAAACAGAATCAATACATCAAATCAATATAATAGCTAATAGTATATCCATTGTATCAGCATTTATTGTTCTTATCATATTATTAGCCATGCGAATTTATGATTATCGACTTGTAGACCGAGTATCATTACGTTTGACAGCTGCTATCTCTTTAACAGATATGATTTCATCATCATCTTTATTGGTTTATAACTACACAAGTAATACAGGGTCAAATTGTGAAATAGCAGCTTTTTTGGTTATCTGGTTAAGTAATCAGTATATCTTTTTATCAACTGCTATTGCATTTAATCTTCAATGGTTATTCTTACAGAGTCATTATTATAATCCCGTATTCGAGAAATGGTAACAATATATAAATATACCTTTTTTCTTTTTTGCTCCAAATGAGATATTGTAATAATTGGTTCTAATACGTAATATATAATTAGGTATTATATTGTTTCTGTCTTACTCTCTATTATAACAGCTGTTATACCACTCGTGGGTCATGTTTTGGGATATGATGAAGCCCAAGGTGTTTGTTGGTATACACGTAAGTAAACTTTTTTCAAAAGTATTCCGCGTACAGCTATAAACATAAAATATCAATAATATTAGCAAAAAAAAATATTAACAATGAATATATATATAGCATCATATACATCATCAACTCAACTTTGGGAATATGGAACATATATTATACCACAACTCATTTGTTTGACTTATTGTACCACAATCGTTCTACTGGTAATCATAAAATTATTACGTGACTCAAGAAATCCAACAACGGATGATCAAGAAAATCATACGTCAACACCATCATCATCTCAAAAAATTGTTTGTAATGTTGTTCGTCGTATTCTTCTTTATCCAACAACACCTTTTTTAACACAATTTGGATTTATTATTTCTGAAATTTATATGTTTAGTACATTAAAGTAAGTTTTTTTTTTCTCTTTTTAGATTTGCATTATATATATATATATATATATCCAGTTATTACTTTATTTTATTTTATTTTTTGATCTCAAAAGATACACATAGCTAACAGCATGTGTTTCATTTTTATTTTTATATTATAGAGTGAGTTATGAACTCAATATATGGGGTGTACTTACAAAGGCGCTTCCGGGATTTTTTAATTTGGTAGGGTTTTTGATGGATCCTGCATTTATGGGTGCGCTCAGACTCTTGAAAAGGTAAATTATATATACTCCTTAACCCTTTTTTTTTCATTTTCCTTTTTTAAAATATTAACTTATTTCTATATACTTTATAGTGACTTGATTCGTCGATATGGAGATACGCCGTCAGATCTACATCGATCAAATTCGCATCAAAGTTTTGATAAGCGATCATGTAAAATTTATGCAGATCACGGTGCACTTGATTTTGTGATGCCTCGAAATACTACTTGTGCATCTCTTGCTCCTTTGGCAAAAGACCAACAACAACAAGATTCTCAAAAAACATCGAATAATCGATTTATGCGGTGGTTCGTGAATCGGGTTTTCAAACCATCTTCTTCTACTACAAATATAAATAATTCAATCCCTATTCCTTCTTCTATACCTAATTCATCATCGGGACATATTCCATCTTCTTCTTCTACGGAAATGCATAATAATAACAATAATAATATTATTACCTCTTCCTCTGAGAAAACAGGAAACACACCCTTTTCATCTTCTGATGAACTGCCAACGTTTTTAAATTCACCAACAGTTTATTTAATAGGAGAAGATACACCTTATCAACGACAAGATATTATAAAAGATTATCCTTCTATCAATTCACTACATCAACAACAAGAAGAAACAGATAACAATGAATATTTCACTATACCAGTATTTTTTAAAGATCAATTAGATGAAGCAGTACCATGGAGAGTATTAGAAGCATCATTTGATGAACAAGAAGAACAACCTAATAATAATAATGATAACAATCAACAACAGGATCCATATCAACAATGTTCACTCGGAAGTCATAGCAATACGGGAATGGATAGTTGGCTTGAATTAAGTGAACCTGTATCTCCATCAAAAATGTCTCAATGGTTAACAAAACGTGGTGATTCATTTGAAATAGTACGTGAAAGGGTTGTCAGAAGTTCAAAAAGTATACGTCGATGGTGTAAACATCAACAACAATTTTATCAAGATGATCAACATGAAAAAATGGATGATATCATACATGCAACAACTACACCACCCGATAATGATAGTTATATAACAACAATAACAACATCATCATCAGCAGTAGCAACAACAGGAACAACACGACAAAGAGATTCAAGAACTTTATCAGGTTGTCACTTTGATTATTATAATAATACTTTCTTACAATCTGTTCCTGAATCACATTTGGAATCATATGAACAACAACAAGAGTTATCGAGAGGAATATAACCAAAATTTATAAGTTTGAAAAAGATATTATACCATTACGTATTTTACAAATTTATTTTCCCCATTATTTTTCGTTTTTGAGTTCTCTTCTCTCATTCTGCTTTTCTTTCTTTTTTTTTTTTTTATATGTTGTAAATAAATAATTTCATGTACAAATAAATAATAAAAAACTTATTTTATATATAATATTTTTTTTTTCAAGTATAATTAATAGATTTAAATGTTTTTTTTTTTCTTTTTTTAAATAATAATAAATCATAATGTCAAAAATTAGCATCTTCAAAAAGAAAAGAGAAAGAAAAAAAAAAAAGAAAGTGGAAAAGAGGGGAGGGATTTGCTTTACGTTATAAGAAAAAAAAAACCAAAAAAAAAAAAAAAAAGAAATAGAGAAACTAAAGAATATTTTTTTTTAAAATGAGTTACGCCGATGAATCATAGGGCGTAAAGAAGAAGTGGCTGTCATAGATGTTATTGACAATGGAGATTGTGGAATTGTAGTTATATTATTATAATAAGAGTTATTATTATTATTATTATACCCAGGCTGGGTTCTTGATCGAGTAATAGCAAGTGCAGCATAATGTTGTTGTTGTTGTTGTTGATCTAAGGTATACAAACTACTCGTACCACCATGACGGATTGCATCATGTAAGAGCGGAGCAGGTCTTTGTTGAATTTTTCGATAGACAGATGACCTACGAGGAAGTATAACACGTCGACCACTACGTCGTTGAAAACAAACTTGTCCACGTGTTGGTGTTGTCGGAGATGTCACTTTTGAAGCAACTGAACTATCTTTAGATGATAAAGAACAAGTAGAGGAGGAAGAGGAGGAGGAGGAGGTAGTGTCGTTATCATAAGCTCCAGGTACAGATAATCGGCGTGTAAACCATTGAATAGGTCGACTCGTTGAAATAACAACCCGATCTACCATTACATTAGCAAATGCAAAGAAAAACGCCCATGCAATCATACCCGTTAAATGATGTGGTTCAGTTGTTGACATGGATTCAAATACCATTGAAATAAGTGTATGGGGTATATGTAATAATGGTAATATCAATAAAGCAGAAAGTCGTGGATCTACCATCGACAAAGCTTGTTGATTTTCGTTTCTTGTCGTTGTTGTTGTCGTTGCTAATAATTTTCTTGCGGCCGTAAATGTTGCATAATGATGTTTATTATGAGTATAATTATTATCATGATGTAAAAGCATTGTTGTTGTCGTTGTTGTTTTCGATGATGATGATGATTCTTCACTTTCTTCACTTTCTTTTTCTAAAGAAGCAAGGTCACGTGATAAGGATTCGACCAATGCCATAGATGAATCTAATCTTTTATATGATTCAATTAATGGATCCCGTAACAATGTTTGTGTTTCTGAAGCACGTCGACTCATGGGTCGTGAATTTGTTGGTGTTGTTGGGCGTCGTTGTATGGCTAACATAGGACAAGAGCGTGGGCGTACAGAAGGCTTTTGTCGGTATTGATTTTTGACGATTGCTGTACCAGATTGTTTATTGTTGGAATATAAGTATACTTCGGCTGGTAAAGGTGATGATGGTCCAATCGATATTGTAGGCGATGTGGCAATAGATGAGGATGTAGGGGATGAAGGTGAAAATAATTGTTGATTATTATCCAAAAAATATGATGAAGTAGACGATGAGGATGATGTAGAGGATGATATACTTGAACCGCGAATACGATTTTGTTGTACTAATAATGCGGACGGTCGTATACTACGAGGTAACCTTGATGGCGGTGTTTGTTTACTATGACGAGTAGACGGAGGAGCTTGTATAGGAGGTGGCGGTTGTTGTTGCATTTCATTATTATCTTGTGTTTCTTTTTGTACGTCCATTTGATTTTTATCTTCCATAATATCCTCATATTCTTCTTCTTCTTCTTCTTCTTCTATATGATAATCATGATGATGATGATCTCTTTTGACAGCATCATTTGCTTCTTGTAAAAGATTATTTAAAATTCCAGATATTCGATCAAACGTTTCTTCATTACCACTATCTTGATCATCATCATTATCACCTGAATCACGATCATCATCAAAATCAGAAAGTAATGCCAATGCTGAATCTGGACGTGTAATGGTATGACGACGTGGTCGGTGATGGTTTCCATAACGATGACTACTATTATTTGGTGTTGACATGGACGGAAAAGGTTCCGGTTTTTGTATCAATTCTTCTAGCGGAGGTGCATCCTACAAAAAAAAAAAATAAAGCGAAAAAAGAACCAATAATATTGCATAAATTAATATAACATCTATGATATATATATATATATATATATAAAACAAGAGTTTTTAAGCTTCTTCTTTTTAATAATAATAAAAATAATAGATACCATGGTAACCATTTTTTTTTGAAAAAAAAAAAGAAATATAAAAGATGTGTTATGTTATGCTGTATATATATATATATATATATATATGTATATATAGATTTATATGAATGTATATGTAATGTATATACGATGCGGATAAAAGGTGAGAGAAAGTATGTGTGCGTGTATGTGTATGTGTGTTGCGTAATAGTTTTATAATATATATATATTTATGTGCAAATGGTCTATTTTATCACCCTCTTTAAAAGGATAAATAACAATAATAATAAAAAAATATGATATGTATAAATAAAAGAAGAATATAAAAATAAAAAAGAAAAGAGAAAGAAAAAGAAAAAAAAGACACAACTTTACAAAAAATCTAAAAAGAAAAAAAAAGGAGATGCAAGAAGCGGAAGAAGGGGGGGGGGGAGGGGAGAACCAAAGGAAGTGAGAGAGATGTGTGTGTGTGAGCAAGAAAGAGAAGGTTGTTAAAAAAATAATATTATATGAACGCGTTTTCCGTACACCACCCCCCATATCCCGCACAATTTTATTTTTTTATGGTTCTTCTGCGAACTGCACATGACTATCGATGTGTTATTAATGATGATGATGTTATGTTGTTTTTTTTTTGTTGTTGATGATGAATAAAAATGTTATAATGTAAAAAAAAAAAAAAAGAAAAAAATTATAATAAATGGGATATATTTCTGTTTTTTTCTTCTTCTTCTCTATTGAGAAAATCCAATCGTTTTTTGTTTACGTTTAATTCCACCATCACCATATTCTGATGCCCATTTTCGAAGATCTTTAATCGTATCCATATCTTCACTTGAACTTGGCCTTACAAGTTTTAAAGCTTCATTAAAATAACTTTGGTTCAATATTTGTTTTTCTTGAGTAATAGCTTCCTTTTGTGCTGCCTTAAGCGCAGCTGTCACACAGAGGTTTTTCAGGTCCGATCCTGAAAAGTGTCTAGTTGCCCGCGCCAGCTCCGCCACGGATACTTTATGCTCTTCTTCATCTTGAAGAAGCATGCGTAATATCTCTCGCCGGTCTTCCTCATTCGGTAAATCCACTATAACACAAATAAATACATACATAGTTTAGTATAAGTTACTCATAAAATAAGGGACTTTCGTCTTTTTTTTTTGGTTGTTGTTGTTGATAGATTATTATAATAAGAATTACGGAAGGCGGAGGAGTAAAAAAAACACAAAAAACAGGGTTTTCATTGATGTGTTACCTAAAATGCGTCTGGGGAGACGTCGAAGTACAGCATCATCTAAATCCCGCGGTCGATTTGTAGCTGCCATAACAATAACTCCTTGATTATCACTTGTTAATCCATCCCATTCAACCATAAATTGATTAATAATTTCTCTATGTGCATTAGATGTAGAATCAGATCGACGTCGACTCATAATACTATCCACTTCATCAATAAAAATAACACAAGATGGTGATGCAAGTTTTCGAGCTAATGAAAATAAAGCCTAAAAAAAATAAATCGTTTCTGACAAGTCAGTGCGTGCAAGTTCTTATCTTTCCCTTTGTGGAATTCCCGTAAACAACAATGAATCAATTAGACAATTAAAAAAACAAAACAATAATTTACCTTGACATTTTTCTCTCCTTCTCCAAGATACATTTCGTAACTATAATAAAAGAAAAAAAAAGTCAATATTTTTTTTTTCTTGTTATGCAGGAAAATAATAAAAGGCTATTCCTTTTCTTGATGACTGACTATCAAATAATAGTCCCCCCAAAAAAAAACATTTTCCTCCCCCACCTCTTTCCTTACTACTTACATATCACTTGCTTGTACTTCTAACATCCGACTACCACCTGCTTTACAAATAGCTTTAGCAAGCATTGTCTAAAAAAAAAAGGTTAAAAATCAGAAAAAAGTTCAGCTGAAAGTAAAAATTATATTAAAAAAGCAACAGAATATAGCTTTTACCTTGCCAGTGCCAGGAGGTCCAAATAATAATACACCTGGAATAAAGTTCTTTTTTAAAATGCCCCGTCTAAACAAATCCGGCCGTGCCAGCGGCAGGGTGATTAATGTCTGTAATGTATCAATGGTAGTCGACGGGGCCCTAATATCATCAAAGGATACCTGCACCTTATCTATTTGGGAGTTATTTTATATATGCAAATATAAATTTTTTTAATCGCCTGATTAAGTATAAAATATAGTGTATAAATAAATAAATAAATAATCACGCAACACTCACATGGATCAACAATTCGCGTTAAAAATCGTTGTTCATATTCATCACAGTATTTTTTAAGCTCTGTTATATCCAAATTGTCAATATTACTACCATGGGTGCCACTCTCTTGATCATTTGTACCAGTAGTCAGTCGTATTTTTTGTGATTCTAATGTCTTATTTAATTGTTTCCTTATCATGACACTCTTCCGTACAACTTGATTTGCTGCAATAATATCTTCTAAATCCACTGTTGTCTTTTTATGTCTAAGTGCATGCCCAATAGCAAATGTAACATGTCGTTCAATTTCGATACCAGTCCAAATATTTTCTTGAATGCCTTCTAATCTCGTTGCCAAGTCTGTTACTAATGTACGGTGTTGTTGTATTAAATGATTATGATTGTTCTTTATCCCATTTACATTCTTTTGTTGAAGTATAATTAATAATTGCTTTGCATTGATTTCACCCATCCGTCTTGCCGTATCTAATTTCATTTGAGATTCCCACGCATTCAAAAGATTATTATCATAAAGTGGTGGTGGTATACTGATACATTTCATTGTTGACATGAGTGGTACTTCATCTTCATCCAATGCTTGTTTATAGTTAATCTGAGTTGATGTAAGAGAAGGTGAATATCCAGCAAGAGCGACGATTTTATGCCCTTTTTGTTTTAAATTTTCAACAGCTGACATGAGTGATTTAAGTAAAATTGTAGGAGGCAAACCATGCATGTCACCATAATCACGAAGATAAATCAATTTAGGTATTTGACTTGCACCCTTTTCCTTGTGACCATATTGTAATATGCGTTCAAATGCAGCAGTATATCGAGTAGTTATTTCCTCCATGGTTTTAGATGTAATGGAAGGTAATCCTGCTGATTTATTTTCATCTAATGTTTTGTCATCTTTTACTTCTTCTTCCTCATCTGTTGTTGCTGTCGTTGCTGATGTTGACAAAGTTTTATTATTATTTGTATTCATTTTTTCAAGAATACCCATTAAACCTTCTTGATGATCAGGATCATATTCAGATAAAGGTGTTTGATCTCCTCCTGTTTTAATAGTTTCTGAAATAGATAATTCTATATTATCAGGTCGAATTGCAACTACAGCAGTTGTTCCAGAATCTGAAATTGACATGGATGGTAATATGGTCATTACTAAAAATAAAAATAAATAAAAATATTTTAATTCCATTCCCTCATTTTAATCACTGCATAATTAATATTTTTTTAATATGTTACCATTTTCATCAACACTTTGTGCCATAGCAACAAAATCTTGTGCATCAAATATCACTAAATCAGCACCCACATCTATAGCCAATTGTCGAGCGATTGAATCTTGCATAAATGTAGCTCCTCGACCAGGTATATTTAGAAGAATATGATCTGAATGATTAAATGCAGCTAAAGCACCTTTAGAAGCAAGACCTGCTTCAACTACATGTCCAAGTTCTTCCCATAAATAATCTGGAATACTTTTTATATATTCAGTATTTATACTTTGTGTCGGAATACTTTGATGACGAAGATAATTGGAATCAATAAACGATTCTATTGAAAAAAAAATATCGATTAGAAATAAAAAAAAAAAAAAAACGTTAATTATTACAATGTATATAGATATCAGCCACCATTTTAAGAAAAAAAAAATACAACTTTTACTTGGAAAAACTTGAATCGATCGTCTGCTTTTTCGTGTGAACTTACGACCTTTTGTTGGATTTTCAGTAGCATTAGATGCATTGACATTATTTTGATTCAAAGTAGATTTTTCGGAATCATTAGAAGGAATGTTATTCGATATGGGTGAATTATCACTCTCGTTATTATTATTATTTGTTGCTGGAGCTGGTGTTGCTGCTGCTGTTGATGCTTTTTTAGCTTTTGACGATAATAAATAAGACGTAATAGGAATCGTATTAGGAGTAATCCATCTTGGTGATCTTGACTGCTGTAAAGTCAATTTGGCCAGACGAGAAACCAAGACCGTTGACATTTAAAAAAAAAGAATTGAGTTTGTAAGTTTTTTTTTTTTCAAGTGGTCTTTTTTTTGTTGACACAACTTATATTTTTGTTACATATCAAAAAAAAAGTATAATGGTCCCCAACCTACTTTCAACCCGACTCAAACTGAGCTTTTTTTGCTGGGCCTAGAAAAAGCAGCTTTTTATAATCTACGCAAAAATCTAGGTACACATACTTTTTTTCTTATTGACTTATTGTTTGTTCTCCTTTTTTTTTAAAAAAAAAAAAGTCTTTTCTTTTTTTAACTCTTCTTCTTCTTTTTCTCTTTTATCACCTTTTTTTTTTTTTTTTTTTTACTCCATGCCTTCCTTTCTTTAAATAAATGACACAATCATAAAACTATTCCAAAAAAAAAACATTTGACTATTTATTACACTCATTCCTTCTTTTTTTTATTTGACACTTTTGCATAAAATAATATAAACCTTCTCCCGTTCCATTCCTTTTTTTTTTTTCAAGATCTCGAACATACTTCTCTCGTTTTACATTTACTAAAGTCATATTCTATTCTCTCTCTTTCACCTCTTTATTCGTTGTGTCAACTTCATTTTCAGTTTAAAAAAAAAACAAAAACAACCACCTTCTATCTTTTTTTTTCTTTGAATAAGCGTTATTATATTATTAATGCTTTCTCGATCAATAACGCGTAATCAAAAAGCCAAGGTTTGTTTTCTTATATATATATAAAAAGAAAAGAAAACAGGGAGATATTTATTAGTATTATTTATTTATTAACGAAAAAAAAAACACAATCAAATTATGGAAAAATTTGATAATACAAAAGCTTGCAGCAGATTATAATGATTTACTTAAGGAGTTATCTTCTCATGAAGTGACATCGATTGGTTTTTATTCAATAGGAGAAACGATTGGCCAAGTAAAAAAGAGTTTAATTTTAATTTTTTTTCCCTATATTTAGTTGTTATAGTATTTTAATTGTTAAAATTATTATTATTATTAATTGTATAGGGATCATTTGGTAAAGTTAAATTAGGAACACATAAACTAACAGGGAAACAAGTTGCTATTAAAAAAATCAGTAAAGAACATGCACCTTTAATTACTCGAGAAATTCATCTTCATCGTCAACTTAAACAACATCCAAATATTGTTACTTTATATGAAATCATTATGACTGAATCATTTATTCATGTTATATCTGAATATTGTCCTCATGGTGAATTATTTGATGCATTAACAGAATCAGGTCGATTTTCTGAACATGAAACTATTAAATGGTTTTCTCAATTAGTGGATGCAATCTATTATTGTCATTCTCAAGATATTGTTCATAGGTAAAAAAAAAAAAAAAGAATAATCATTCGATAATAAAATCTTTATTGTTCTATTTATAAATGAACCACAACTTTTTTAATGATAATATTTATACTAATAATAATAAATATAACAATAATAACAGAGATCTTAAATTGGAAAATATTTTACTTGATCAAAATGATAATGTTAAATTATGTGATTTTGGATTTGCTAGACATACTGAAAATAAACAAATGTTACAAACATTTTGTGGTAGTTTAGCATATTCTGCACCAGGTAAAAATTAAATAATTAAGAAAAAACAAAAGCTCTCTCATCTCATGTTATTATTATTATTTAATATTTTAGAGGTAATTTTACGTCAAAAATATACCGGCCCAGGTATGTAACCAAAAAAAAAAGTTCATATATCCATCTATAATTAATAACTAATGACTTTTTTTTTTCTTATCTATTATTTAAATAGAAACGGATATTTGGTCGCTAGGAGTAATTTTATATACACTTTTAGCTGGTGAATTACCTTTTGATGATGATTCTGAAATTATCACACAAAGAAAAATTGTAAAAGGCGATTATGTAATTCCATCTTATTTTTCAAAAGGTAAAATAATAAATATTAATAGCACTATAAATAAAGGATTATGTCTTGTTAATAATACTAATAATGATAATAAATTAAATCACAGAGTTATCCGATTTAATTACGCGGATGTTAAAGTTAAACCCTTCCGAACGTGTAACACTAGATCAAATTATTGAACATCCTTGGTTACATCATCATCAATGTCAAGATTGTTACGATAATAATAGCTCATTACCTTCTACACCTAATTCAAGTCATTCCGATCTTGATTCTATTTTTTCAACAACATTAACAAAACCTGATATGACAGAAGATGATGTGTTATCATTATCATCTCCAACAACAACAGCGACAACAACAGAAACTTATTTTAATGCTTCAACTGATAAATGCAGCACACCAACAATAAAGTCCGATCGACGTCTAAGCCCGCAAGATAAGTTTTCACCTCAAGTACGTTATAGTCTTGGCATAATTAGTCACGAGGAGATGTCGAAAAGACAATCATTGCCTTCTACACCTCCCCGTTCACCACGTTTCTCTGCACCTATATCTAATAACAATAATGTTAACAAAATGTACTCATCCTCCCTATCATTGTCACCTCCTACATCACCTTATCGAGCATCATTACCGAGTATGTTACCATCGCAGATGAGTCCATTTCGTGATAATAGTAATATTTTTATAAATAACAATAATAGCACCATTCATGATGAAATCTCAACAACGACGATAAAGGAACAACAACTAGCTATGACTCTAAAGTCAGCAGGATTCGATGATAATTGTATAAAAGAAATGCGTATGAGATCATGCGATTCTTTAAATGGTCTCTGGAATATCTTACTTGAACAAAATAATAATAATCCTGTCAAACCTGTAATGACACAACAAGGGCCTCATCAAGAGGAACAAATCAAATCAGCTCAACAACAAATGGTGTATCAATATACCAAAGCAAAGTCGAAAATAACTACCACCAATGATATCAACAGCACCACTATTGGTGTAACAACAAAAAAACAATATAAACATGCAGTTGATGCATCGACTCAAACAGTTCCTGCAGGTTTATTAACAGTAGCAACAACTAAACAAAATCAACAAAGCTGCACCAATAATAATAATGTTACCTGTTCTAATAATAGTTTACCTTTATCATCAGCAACCTCAACAATAGAGAAACAACAAAATGAATCTTGGTTTGTTTCCATGAAAACTTGGTTTGGCACTTCCAAAAATGGATCAGGTATACGACAGAAGGATACTAATAGGAGAAACAGAAGATCATCACAATCATATCGCAATGTGGATGCACCATTACAACAACGTGGTAATAAACCAAGACGCTACTGGGATCATGACATTGAACCTTCTTCATCTTGTACTATTACTACACCTACTACGAAAATAATACCATCAGAACCCATGTATCGGTCATTATCCAATCAAAAACATAAACGACGTGCTTTACAACTTTCTAATCCACCCGAGAATGAATTGGATCAATACGATTATAATTCAACTACTGCAATACATCGTCGTAGTGGATCACATCATCCGTCCCATTATTACCATATACAAAAGTCTTCATTGGACAGTAATAATAACGTTCATCAAAATTCACAAGAGATGGATGATGATATAGTTAAACTCGTGAAACCACCCATTGCAGCAGCAACGCCATCGAGAGGATCAATGACTAATACATTATCTATTGTGACGACAGGAAATAAAATTCCTCATGAAACAAAAGAAGTAGATATTTGTGAAAAACGATACTCTATGATGACGACGACTACTCAAAAACAACAACCATCATGCCCTTCTCTACTTTCTGATAAATCAATATCCGTTACCATGCCACCCATAGCAGCTTCTTCATCCTCATCCGTAACAACACATAGACAACCCGTAACCAACTCAGCATCATTATTACCATTACAACAACATCAAAAACATAACAGTGCATTGTATTCAATAATAGCAACACAACAGCAATTATCATCGTCTAACATCGATACCACATCGTCATATTCAGTTATTCCATCAACGACACCTTCTTTCTCATCAGATGAATCAGCTAGTAGTAATTCCAGTAGCGACGATGATGATGATGAGGATGATGAGGATAATAATAATAATTTAACATCGCCTCCTCTATCTCTTCCTACATGTCAATTGGATAATAAGCCTATACCTTCTCGTCCACAAAATCTTACATCGTCTATCGTAAGTTTATTATATATATATAATCAGAAGGGATATATCTATTTATTTATTAGCTAAATTACATATTATCTAATTTTTATATATTTAGAAAATGCGTAATAATCGTATCGATTATACACCACGATCAAGATTGAATGTATATGGTTATAACCCTGGTACGAATCGATTTGCTACAAAAGCTATTATAGAAGAGGAAGAGGAAGAAGAATAATTAACCAAATGTCATCGATTGTGAGTGAAAGTGTTTTTGAGGAAACAAAATGATAATGTTATCAGACAACTATTGTTATTCTATTTAAACAGACACATATCCATTTTTTTTCTTTCTCCTCTCTTACTCTCACTCCCTCTTATTCATCTTTTCTTCTACATTCACAACTAGAAAAAAAAAGCATTTACATATTTTTCATTTCTGCATACCTCCTTTTTTATTCATACCTTTTTTATTTTTCTTCTCTTAATACTCCCTTCATTTTTTTTTCTCTTCCCCTCTCCCTTTTTTTTTCTATTCATATTTGTTTTTATATTTTCTTTTTTTTTAGTATTAGTATTACATAACATAACAACAATTCATCAGCATTTAAACAAAAAAAAGCAAACTTAAAAATAGTATCATGCATTTCTATTATTACAAAACAAAGCAAGTTATTACGTATTATTAGAACCACCATGATGATCTTCTTGCTAAATTATGTAAATCTCTATTAACATTATCATATTCTTCAAAAGATTCAAGTCGAGTATCAACAGTTGTCCGTTGTTGATGTTGACGAGAACGTAGTATTGATTCATTAGTAATATTATTATTTTCATTTTGTTGACTGGAAGAAGAAGCTAATAAATGAGTTGAATTTCTTGTAGTACTCTGTTGTTGTCTGTTTAAAGAAGATGGTGGCGATGATAACCATAAAAATGGTTGATGAATAGCATTATATATTACAGATCGTCGTCCTTTTTGATTTTGTTGTTGCTCTCCGCTTTTATCACCATGACTACGATCAAAGGTCATTGTTTTTCTTTTTGTCGTTGTCATGTTATTATTAACATTATCGTCATCCACTTTTTCTTCATAAGAAAAATAAAGCGATATGAAGTTATCTAATGCTACATTAATTATACAATTTTTTAAAGTAAAAAGTGAACGACATAGAGGACATGTATGAGGTTTTGTTGGTAATGGGAATGTATCTTCTAATTCATCACTAGGATAACATTGACACGCCAATAGCTTTTGTTTTTTTTTACTATATAAAATAGATGAATGTCTTTTATGTGGAAAATAAGTTGAATAAATACGACGAGAAAGTAATCGCTTTTGTTGTTGTTGATGGTGTTTGCCTTTTAAAGTAGTAGAAGTGTTACTAAATTCGTAGTATTGTTCAGGTCGTTGTCGACGTGATGCTTTGTGACAAGTACTTGGACAAGATGATAATGTGCAAGTACAATAAAAATGTTGAATACAAGGTCGACAAAATGTATGAAGACATGATGTAATAGTAACAGGTTCAGACAGTACCGATAAACAAATAGCACAAATAAAATCTTCTCTTGCAGGTGAACTTTGTTCCAGCAAAGTCTAATAAATGATAATTTAATATTATGAATTTTTTTTTAAAAAAAAAATATTCGCTTGAGAGAGAGAAAAAAAAAAGAAATATTAATAACCTTCATTCGATCCTCAAGAGTTTGTGTTATATTTATACATTGATTATAACGACGTTTCCAACGTGTTTGTAATAAACGTTGAATTGTATCTTGATTTAAAATTGTATTCCAAAGAATTGTCATTTGACTTTGAAAGTATTGTTTGAATAAGAAAAAATCATGTTCCCATTGACAGATTTGTTGAATACAATGAGAAAGTCTAGGATCTTTCTAATAATAGCAAATAATACCATATATATATATAATGTTGAATATAAGCCCTTCTTCCATGATAATAATGATGACATTTAAAGTAAAACAGCAGAACCCGCATTGTTTTGTTACTTTTTCGCGGGACCCCTTTCCCCCCGTTTCCTCCAATAAAATATTTAAACTTACAATTGCCAAACCTTTCGATTGTAAACTTTCAAGATAAAGATCGAACGAAAATTTCATTCTTTTTAATAATAATTCTTTTGTTGAATTATTATTATTATAATTATTTTCATCGTTACGTTGATGTTGAACTTTCCATTTTTTTAAATATTCTGATATAAATTGATGAACATCAGAAAGTGATTGTTGATCTGGATTTTGAAACGGCGAAGTCTAAAAAAAGTAAAATAAAATAACGTGTATTTAGTATACGTATTTGTTACATTTTTTTTATGCGTCCAAGAATGCCAAGTATATAGAAGAAAAAAAGGTATAGTATATTTACAATGTTGCATATTTCATATGATAATTCCTGAATGCTGCATGTCAATGAATCAAGTGCCCAACGACATTTTTCATATATACGTTCAAGCTCCTAAAACCATCGATAAAAAAAATATTTTTTATAATTTCCCATCACACACACACACACATACACACACATATATATATATATATTCCATTTTTTTTTTATTAACATGTTGTAAATAGTTATAATAGCAACATATAATTCAATTAGTTGAAATTACCTCATTCCAAGTACAAAAAAAAGCGTCTATATTATTTTGAAGTGCATGCTCAAGCATATCCAATTTCACCAAATCATCTTGATAAATTTTGGATTCAGTTAAACAAGTGGATAAAGAAGAGTCAAACGATAGATCAGTTGTTGTTGCTTCATTACTGTTATTACTGGTATGGTCTACAGGTGAATGTGAATGCTTGAATGTACTATGTCTCTTTTTATTGTTATGTCGAAACGAATGGAGTACTCTTGTCCAAAAGCGAGGCATATTGTATTATACGAATGAAGAACAAAGAAAAAAAAGTCAAAAGATAAAAATCAAGTAGAAGTAAAAGAAGAAATAAATTAAAAAAAGGAAGAGAAAGAGAAAAAAAAATAGTTTTCTATCTAACAATAAAATAAATAATTATGCATAAATCCAAGATTCGGCTAATGCAAAAAAAAAATCGTTTTCTTTAGAAAAGATTATTTTTATTATTTTCAATTTGAAAAAATTGCGAGATGAGGAAACGTCCATTCCCGCCCCTTCCCCCCCAACACACACACACTCGCAAATAGAGAGGGAGGGAGAAAGAGTATTGACTTCTACTCCTTCAATTTACTGTTGCCACGAAACAATTATGTTTATTTTCCTATATCATAAAAGATATATGCGTCATAATATAGTCATCTTACACAAAATTTCGGCAGAGAAAAGATATAAAAAAGAGATGGGACATAGTTTATAATACGAATATCTTTAGCTAGAATAATAGAACATGACCATTATCGATCAATATATATATATAATGTCTATGTTATTTTAACTACATAATATAAATAAATTTGGTTTTTAATGCGATAAATAAATAAAGTATAAGTTTGGTGCATTTACACCTTACAGTTACTAAGTAGCCGCGTTCAAAATGAATAGCATTTATGTTCAAAATTAAGGAACCCATTTTTCATCACACATTATGCGATATCAAAAAAAAAAAAAGAATGAAAACCCTTCACAATGATCTTAACAATAGTCTCCTATGCAGTATCACAGAATATCTATAATAAACATGAGTGCGTAGCAATAATATTTTATATCTTAACACAATGTCGGGTTTTATGTGAGATAACAGTTATTTAAAAGGTTATATACCGATTGTTTGTTAAAAAAACATATAGAATATGAAAACCTTAGTCCACATTTCTGATATAACAATTTTTATAAGTTTTAAATTGCTCCGGGACTCCAGTCACGTATAATAATAATGAAAAAGTTAAAAAAAAGCATTCTTCTCGTATTCTCTCATTCTATTAACTGGTATTATATATTCATGGTTATTCTCCTGGTTGTTATTTATACGTATATAGATATCACTTGACAGTACAGTAATATTAATTCACGAGTCAAAAATAAGACAGAGGAGGAGGTGGTTTAAAATGCTGCCTCTTTTATTCTATATATAAAAAAAATACTCATTACACTGTGCATTACTGTTTCGTAAATTATTTTTGAATTATTAGATAGGATATTTTGGGGGAAAAATAATTCTTTGGAGTCAAAATACAAATTTGCATAAATTTATTCTTTTAGATTTAAATTTCAGGGTCCAAGGAGGGGATCTTGTGCATAGTAGTTAAACTATGAAAACTATACTAACATTGGAATTTTCGTAAACGATTTTATGAAAACAATATTTTTGTTCTTGATAACGGTATTATCATTGAGTGTTATAAGTAAGTAACAATAATCGTATATAAATGGACTTAAAAATGATTATTAACTTATATAGAAGAACAAACAATTGACATATGAAAAAATAAGAGGTTGATAAACAACGTGCTGATATATAAAAGGACAAACAGTTGATATAAATGAAGAAATAAACCCCTGGCATTGATAATACCAAATGGTTGGGAAATGAAAAGATAGCTTATTGAAATCTTATGTACATCTGAGGTTATCAACAGATGATAACCGAATAGTACCTGAAAAATCATACTTGTTTACCCACAATCAAAGTAGTATAACAAAATACATATATATGATAATAATTTTCTATTTATTTCTTTGGATTATTCGGTATAAGAAAGTATTTATCGTTTTGCTCCTGATAGAGCTGAAAAGACCTTGAGAACAAGGTTATCATATCTCAAGAAGATAAAATTCTTTAAGATACATTCTTCAGACTACATACCGGATATAATATATTATGATAAGCGGTTCATATAAATAGAGCAACTCGTACATAGAATAATAATCTATATCTTATTTTCAAAAATAAATTCTGTTTCAAAGGACTCATCGTCTATTCTCACTATTTTTATTTTTTATTCTTCAATAAAATTATTTATTGTACATGTCACGGATAAGAAATAAGATTAATTATTACCTGTACGTATCAACTTCATTCTTTTTTTTTTTTACCAAGATATTTAAGATAATTGATGTCAACTAATGGTTTCCTTTTTATCTTGTTCATAATAATTATACGATTAAAAAAAGTTGAAGTAAAAGATGTAAAATTAGTTTTAAAAAAATCAAATTTTATGCATGATGTTTTATCCGTTCACATCACGCGTGACCCCTTTCTGTTCTTTACCTTTTTTATTTTGAATAATTAAAAAAGCGCAGAGTATGTTTTATTCTCAACAAATATATTTGGTAAATATTAACATATGTAATGGTCAAGTATAGACAAAAGAAGGCTGCTTTTTTTTGTCTATTGTTTTAGAGTATTCGGATGTGTCGAACTTTTTTTATATGCAATTTTTTTTATATTCATTATTTCAATTTTATTATACTCTTGGACATTGTACATGGTTCAGCACTAAGAAGGACAATGTGGTATATCCAAACTTTATTGTTTGCCGTATATATCCCGGTCTGACTTCTTATCAAAATGGATCCTGTGGTATATCTATACTCCATTGTTAGTTGGATAAATCCCGGTCCGATTTCCCTGTTGCGGCGCATCATTCTTCAATAGTTCGTTTCCCTATCTCCAAGGGGAACCTATGATATGTCCAAGCTTTGTTGCCTATGGCGCTATCTGGTCCATGAATTATCTTCGCTGGGTGTTGCGCGTATACTGATGAACAACAGTTGCTTTCTACTAAGAAAAATTTTGTTAATATTAATAATTTATAATTACGGAGGTATAGTTATGATCTACTATTCTTTTTTGTTTATATAGATTATGAGCGATATGTTATTGTTATTATTACATATTCGTAATCACAGGGGTGACAGGTTTTGTTGATACGTACCATTGATCTATAAGAATTTCACGAAAAGGTAATGTAATAACATCAGAGTTTTTTCTTCGGTGTTGTTCATGTACGCTTTTGACTAATTTTTCTACATTAGTTTTTTGTATGAAAAGAACAAAGTGTACACATAGTAAATTCAATGACTCCCTTTACTCTTAATTGTCAGTTGTGCTGTACGTATCATTATAACTACATGTTGAAAAGAAAAACTATTTGAAGTCTGATTTAACGGTTACGTCTTATATAATAATAATTCGTTCTAAATAAAATGATTGTACTATTTATTCTTGTTTTAGGTATATAAATAGACTGAAAATTGTTTAAGCCGTCGTATACTCCTGAAATAGGATGTACTTCTAACTGTTCATTCACTTGCTTTTTTTTGTGGCACCGATTTTGTACGGTTGTTAATATTTCACTATTTCGTGTAATGGGGATACTAGTCAAATTGTCAAAGATGACTATTATCATTGCTCTACTGCTATGACATTAGATCATTGTACATTCTACTAGCATAAAATTCACAATATTTACCATCAAAAAGAAAAAAAAAGTACGTAAAGGATCTTATAGAAGAAATCTGAAAGAATGCTTAGAAAATTATTTATTTGCTATAGAGCGCGCTCTGAATTATAATAGCAATATAATATCAGTTATTAGATCTTTAAAGAATGAAGGACCCTTTCAATATTAATTTCTTATTTCTTATTAATTGATTTATTTATTTTTTGGTTACCACTTTCCTTATTGGCCTCCTACAAATATTTACCTTTAATAATAAGTAACATAGTAGTATATCTTATTCCCAATAAACCACGAGTTTTTATAAAAAGAAAAATATTAAATATGTAATTACATTATTATTTTATAATAAACTTCTAAAATAAAGATACTTTATATGCCTTTTTTTTAATTGAGTACTTGTTATTAATCTCAAGTAGTTCACTTTTATTATTTATTTTTTACTTTTCTTATTGATACACATACATTTATATAGGGGCTTTTATTATTTTTGTGACGAATATATTTGTACGTATTCTATAATTTAATTTGTACATCGTTTACCCAATATAATATACATACGTATTTAGTATACCTATGGCTTTGTTTGATTAATTTACTTTTCAGTGTATTTCATACTTCTATAACAAGTACTTTGATGGGAACAATAATCAATTGATAAACGTGTTTTTTTTAACTTTTTTATTTGCGTGGGATAATTGAGAAAAAAAGAGAATGGGAGGTTTTCTGTTTATTATGTAACTAACCTAGTACTTTATGATAAATGCCCACTCAACTTGATTGATTTTTGGGGCATAGAAAAAAAATTGGGGAAGAGGAGAAAGATGATACGTATTGTCAAGAACTAATTCGTTTCTTAGAAATAATATGCGTTTCTCATTTTTTTTTTTTTATTTTATTTATTTTCTTCTGTAATCCAAATTATATGGATTTGAGACATAGTTTTGTGGGAGAAGTAGAAAGACAGGTAATTACGCATGTACCAGAACAAACCAAAAAAAAAAAAAAGGGTTCAATAATCAGGGTCGAGCCAAGTATAAGAGGTGTGGGAAATTTCTTGTCATTTTAACTTTATGATCATTTTATGGGAAATAGACAGTGCGTTTTTTTTTTTGTTTATAAAAAGAAATTTTATAGTTATTTTTAAAAGTGACACAATAGAATTTGTCCTTGTGATATGTTTAATTACCTTCTTATTCCTCGAAACAAGCACACACACACACACAGACACCCCCTCCCCCCAATTATTTATACACGGGAGTATAATTAATTTGAAAAGAAAAAGACTGGGGAAAGTTGGCTCATGGTAATGGGGGGGGGGTATGGTTGGAGGTACAAAAAAAAATATTAAATTTATGAAAATAGATAAAATCCAGGCTTTTGACAACAAACAGCATGTAATAACTAACTACATTATACGTATTACTTTGAATATAAATGCTTAATAAAAAAAAAGAAAACTTGTCAAGTCACTGAAAATTATAACAATTAATAATTTCAACTCAAGATTAATAATCATATATTCATTAATTGTATTTATTTAATATTAAAGTCAATTTTTTTTGTTAAACGGTTATTATTCCCTTTCTTCTCATGTGAATTAAACAAAGGTCAAATATGACTTTTTCGTGGTTGCATGTGGTCTCCTTATCCTTATGTTTAAAAACCTTCTTTTTCACCCTCCCTAACGTGTCTTAACTCTTCTCATGAACTTTCCGGAGTCTCCATTATTATCCAATGGGGGATTTTTTTTCTTTATTTGAATTAGAAAGCCATTTACTACAGTCCAGATAAACTATCGTTATATATACATATTATATATGTATATATAACTCGAAATATAATATACAAATAATTATTTTCCCATCAGCCTTTTTTTGTATAGATGGTCTAATAACGACTTAATACCGCGCGTGTTTTTCTTTAAAGTATATATGGCAGATCGCGTTCATGAAAAGTCCCCACGCTTACTATTTTTGCGCTGTCTATTAAATTTTTCATCGTCTTTACCCTTTTTCAAATCTATATTATCTTTTTTTTACACCCCAAAGCTAGTTACTTTCAATGGTAATTGTCCTGTTTACTTTTATAGGCTTTCCCCCTATCTATATCCATATCATCGTATGTACGACCACGTCACAAAAAAAAGTGGGTATTTTTTTGAAAGCTGTAAATAGCGGGTTAATAATATACTGCTATAATCCGCTGTTTCACATAAACCATATGTGGCAAATGTACAACATTATCACTCATTCAATTTCCTTGAAAAAAAATAATAAAAAAGAGGAAGATATACCATAAATAACAAACATGCGATTTAACTTCGGCGGATCACGGTTAAGAAAAAAAAGTTTATTTTTTAGTTTTTTCTTTCATTGATGTTTTTAATTTGTATAGTACGTTTCTATGACAGCAGTTTATATTTAATCCAGTGGATATAAAATGGACATATTATAAAAGCTGTGTGGAATTCAACACATTCAAAAGTACGATATACATATTTTTTTTTTGTTCGCCTTGCGAAATATTCCCCTTCATTATGGGTATTATTGGTTGGGAAAGTTTGATTTGAGCGGGGTATTGCTGCATTTTTTCTTTCCTTGTGTAACGCCTCGTAAAAAAAACTTATTTCGTGTGGGGAAATAATAGAAAGGGAGAAAAAATAAGTCCACAGTCACTATAATATCATTTACCAACCACCACGAATTTTTTTTCATCATTCCAACTTTTACCCCGCACTTTTTTTTCGGTTTTTGTTTGTCCTTTTTTTTTTTTTTTTTTTTTTTTGTAAACCTGGTAAACAAAAAGAAGTAAAAAAGGGGAAGGGGGAAAATCTTGTTATAAAAAAAAAGAAAGAAAAAAAAAGGCTGGATTACGCCCCAATTTCTTTTTTTTAATATAGAAAAAAAAAAGATGACGATCATGTCGTCTTCATCTAATCATCAACATCATGGTGATATGACGACAACAACTACTCCTAATATCATTCAACGTCATAATCATCAACAGCAACAGCAACAACGACATAATTCTACTCCATTTATTCAAGTACCATCATCATATCATTCTTCTATTAGAAATAGAAACAATAGTCATGACAATACTTTATCATCCGCTTTTCAAATCCCTTGGTCTCCTACCATGATAAACTCTAATGAATCGCTCTCATCAACCACAAATCCCAACGTTACTACAACTTTGTCTTCCGATCTAAAAGCTACCAATGATCAAGTTCTTCCGCAAAAGGTAGTTGCTCCGGCTGAATCTCCCTCAATTAATTCATCCATACTTCAACAAGAGTTCTCACGCCAGCCGCACGCCCTGCTATCTCAGCGTGAAACTGTACAACAGCAACTACATAAAAGCTCGTCTTCTCAACAGCAACAACAATCAAATATTTTAAATATCATACCAGGAATGTCATCCCATAGTTCTGATTCATTATCGAATAATACGACAACGAATCTTGATAATGCAGCAGGTAGAGGACAACAGCAACAACAGCGTCAAGAATATAATAATATCGACATTATGAATAACAATAATTATCCTGACTCTTTATCTTGTTCATCATGGGAACAGCAACAACAGCATCAGCAACAAAATATAGGTACGGCGACATCATCATCAACAACAACAACAACAATAAATACTCGCAATTCACTATCCAATGATAATATTACTGCCACCACTACTCATTACTCATATGACCAAAACAGCAAAGCGCTGCAATCATCGCAGCACAATAATAATGAATCATCAAATCATATCACACCTAATTCATCTATGTTTACCGGTTTCGGAAATAGTGAGCAGCCATATAATAGCAGTCATATAGAAAACTCGGCCACAGCGGCAGCCACTGCACCTTGGGCAACAGGAACGAATTTATGGTCCGGAAATGGAACAACTGATACTCCTTATTCTGCTTCTTCTTCCTCTACTTCTAACAATTCTACTACTCAACATCAAAATCCCACTTCTACTGCTCCTACGCCTAACACTACTGCTACTTCTCAACAACAACAGCAACAACAGCGATACCTGTCTTCAATAAGCGCAGCGACGGATTCACAACATAGTCAACAAACGAATAATAATAATACAATGAATCCAATCACTGAGGAACATTTTTCTTTGGACTTTCTTGCACCACCACCCGCTCCTTCCCTACATGATGACTCTTCACAAGCCAGAAAACATTCACATTCGATATTATCAGTAAGTCATCATTTTTTATAAATTAATTTGCAAAATAATATATATATATATATGTATATTTTACTCCCCTCCCCCCTCCCCCCATTATTTCACATGTGTACCAACAGGATAACAAATAATAGAATAGCTACAACAACACCCACAATCATACGTCGACGATGAGCTCAACAAGTACAATAGAAACGGTAACAAATATATGTACCCTCGATCAGCAATATCACCCAAGAAGTATATCACCGCTTCCATTACCACCTGTATCCACTGTCAGTAGTATGAGCCATCATGACAACAACAATATATCATCGTCTACATTCGAAATTTTCGATCCATCTTTCCTTAATAGTAACAATACGAATAATAGTGATAATGGTAGCGGGGAGCATAACAATAGTAATAATAATAATAATAGTAACAAAAACGATTATCACCAACAAGTTTCTACTAGTGGTCCTGCACCAACATCATCATTTAATGATAGTCTGTTACCAGTTCGATCAATACCAATGTCTAATGTAAAAGCAGGTGTTCGAACTGCTCGTATGATGGTAGATGCAGCTATGGCAACCAAGTTACGACCTCAAATACAAAGTTATCTTTTAGCAGCTGATCCAGTTGCGATGGGAGAACGAACAGTTGTCATTTTGACGGGTAAAGTTGCACAAAAAAGTTATGGGACCGAGAAAAGGTAAATAAATAAATAAATATATATATATGTATTATACATATATACATATATACATGATATTATGAATAATAATAATAATAAAAGGGAACAAAAGATCGAGAGAAAATATGGTGTTGTTTGAATCATAATTTTTAGGTAATAAATAATGACTATGTTATACTAAATACACACGCTTCTTAAAAAAAAGATTTTTGTGTCCCCCACCTACAGTAATTTTAGATGGTGCTTCTTGGTGGACAAATAAAAAACAAGAACAATCTGATTCTATCACTTGTATAACAACAAATAATAATAGTAATAATAATAATATCAATAACGCACCTCCTAAATTAATGGTATCCATGTCAGGCGAAACATCAGAGACGCAAGAAGGTCAAGTCGATTGGTTTTCCATGTCGGGTACAACGGTGGGACAAACTGGTTTTGGAGGAAATACGAATGGAAATAACAGTGGACGAAATAATAATAGTTTACGAAATAGTTTCGATAAATCGAGTAGTAGTGACCGCGATTGGTATCGTATACAACCTCGTGATCCTTTGGCCGGTGGAAAATGTGTATTACGTCAATTATATATTAATGATGCTGATGATAAACGTAAACGAGTCGAATGTCTTGCTCGTTTACAACTTGCAGATGGTACACCTGTTGGTACACTGGCAAGTAAACCTGTCAAAGTAATTAGTAAACCAAGTAAAAAACGACTCAGTGTTAAAAATATGGACTGTAAGTTTTTTTTTTTTTTTTTTTTTTTTTTTTTTTTAAAAAAAAAAAGGGGAAAAATTTCTTTTTATATATATTCATATATTTCTTTATCTTCTATTTTTTTTTTTTTGCATTGTGCGCGTTTTTGTTGTTGTATTGTGGAATGTAATACAACACAACAAATCTGTTAATAGATTTTTTCCCATTTCTAATTGTAAAAAAAATGTCTTTTCTATTTGTACTATAATAATAGCTTGCATTCATCATGGTACTACTGTTTCATTATTTAATCGAATTCGATCACAAACAGTATCAACAAAATATTTGGGCGTATCAGCATCAGCAGGAGCAACATCCTCAACACAACCTTTCATGTATCCTGGACAATCAAAAGCAAATCATAACCTTGATGGACCAGCGTCAACAAGTAGTCCCGATGGTACATGTTTTATTGCACGGACGGGAAGTTGGGACCCGTTTATCATTTGGTTAGTTGATACTACGTGGGTACCTCATCATCATCATGAGCGAGAAAGCAATAGTCCTGATGAATACATTGGTAGCGGCGCGTCTACGCTACGAAATGATATACCCTATCCACCACCACCTGCCATTGCAGCAAAAAACAAAACAGGTCAACCTCTTGCTGTTCATTATAATCAACATATTGTACTTCAATGTCTCACTACTGGTTTAGTGAGTCCTGTCATGATTATTCGTAAAATCGATCGTGCATCAACCGTTGTCGGCGGTGCCAACAGCAAATATTATTCTCATTATAATAATAATAGAAGCACAGCAGAATTATCGACCCCATCAGGTACCAGTGGTGGTGAATATGGAGATGAAATTTTAGGTGATCCGGTGTCTCAACTTCATAAAGTGGCACTTCAAATTGTACAAGATCCTTCATCAACATCACAGCTTCAACAACAGCATAACAACGATCTATCGACAAATATGTTTAGTAATGATACTAATAATAGTACTAGTCCATTGCCTCGTGTAAATCGACCTGCTACATATTTGGCATGTCTTAATGATATGGTGGGAATGCATCGTTCTGCTCATGATCGTAAACCAATTCGTGCTGAACCACCTCCCACTCCTATTTCAAACATGTCAACACCTACTTCTGCAACAGCAACAACAAATATATTTGAACCTGCTACAAACAGAGCTGCAGTGCGGCGAAGAATTGCTTCTACTGGTAATGCAGCGGACTATTATTATGGATATAATCAGCAACAACAACAGCAACAAAGTATGTACTCAACAATTAATTTTCAAGGTGCTGTTGAAGAATATCATCATCAACAACATCCAACACAACATCATAATAATTATCATCAAGTTACGGGTAAACGCAGCCGGTCTGTTTCAGCCATTGATCAAGCAAATGATGATATACATCAAACGACAACTTCATGGTCTGAACTTGGTGCATTCTGGTCTGAAGATGTTTCTGATTCTGCTGTTTGGACAATTGTCGGTACAGGTAATAACAAACACTCTTTTTTTTTTTTACTCACGTTCAAAAAGAGTGAAAAACTTTAAAAAAAACACCTACTAACGTGCACACACACCTGTATGTAACAAAAAAAAAATCATTTTCATTTTATAGATTGTGCAAAATATACGTTTTGGGAATTACCATCGATACCAAATGAAGATGAATATATGGATAACAGATTTTTAGATATGTCACTCAAAGTCAATCAACCACGTCAAGTAACGATCGCTCCTGTGCCGACATTATTACGCTATTCACGATCAAAAGGGGATAATGATGGTTTATTCTTAAGTATGCATGGAGAAAGTTTCACACGAGATTTGGAAGTTTGGTTTGGTGATGTTCGCTCTCCGCGTTCGGAATATCGTGGGCGAGAACAATTGGTATGTGAAGTACCAATGGCATCTGAATTGGCACATTCAGTGGGTGCAGAATGGAAAAACGGTGGTTCATGTAGTGTACCTCTTTTGCTGGTCAGAAGAAATGGTGGTGCTTTGTACAAGACAAACAAGTATTATACATTTTGTTAATGTTAATAATTTATTTATTTTTATATATCTCTTATTTCTTCCCTCCATTCTTTTATTATATTATTATATATTTATGCTTTTTTTTTTTTACATATATTTCAAACCAATTCTCTCTCTTCCCCCCACCCCCACAATCATGCATTACTATTCAAGAATACTTCCCACAGACCGGCCTACTTTATTAAACCGGACTTATTGCCCTGATGACTCCTGTCCCTCCCAAAAAAAAAAAAAAAAAAAAAAAAAAAAAAAAAAAAAAACGCTTTTCTTTTTTTTTTTTTTTTTTTTTTTTTTTTATTTTTAAATTTTTTTTTTTTTTTTTTTCATTTTTCTTTTTTTTTTTTTTTTTTTTTTTTTAAAAATTAAAAATCAAAAAAAAAAAAAAAAAAAAAAAAAAAAAAAAGAAAAAAAAAAGAAAAAAAAAATCTTTGGCGTATAATTGTGACACATCCATATACTAAACCTTTTTATATATCTTTATATGTGCTAATATGTTGCCAAGTTTTATATGTATATATGTGAGTGTGTATTATTGACAGGTCTCAATTTGATATTATTTTGTGTGGATTGATAAAAAAAAAAAAATTGGAACACTGTATATGTTATTTAACACAAGCTGGTGTATTATGGCTGAGTTATATCAAGTACTATTTTTCATCATCCAATTGAGCACAGACCTCCTAAATGAGGAAAGTAGGTCGGGTACTTGTAGCCTGTCCTCTCTCTTTTATTAAGCCATATAAGCGAAACACACGCTTTTAATTACTGTCATTCTAAATCGATATTTTATTACTAGGTAACTGACATTTTTGTCGTTATGACAACCAATGAATATACAACTAGTATTACTCTTTATCTATATTTATCTATATTTATCTATATTTTACATTAATGCAACTTTTGCATGACCACTAAAAAGATAATTTAAATATCGTCGTTTTTTTTTAAACCCATTTACGTACTTATGCGATCAATAAACCTAGTTTAATCAAAATTTTATAACTTGATAGTTATTTTTGTTCTTGGATAAATTTAACCTTCTGTTTTTAGTATTTATCATATGTCTGAGGAGGGGGTTTTTTTTACTTGACATAGAAAAAAAAAAGAATTGCCAAGAAAAGAAGAACCGAGAATACGTCAAGTCATTCCCGTTTTTCCATTTATCAGAACTCAATTTTTTTTTCTTGTTCTATAAAACTACTTATACGTATATTAACCCTATTTTACTAGTATTCTATCATTTCAATATTAGGAGTGTCCCTTCATTTATATATATATATATATATTCATGTTGAATTTGAATGTGATAGTTAAATGGTTTTGCTACTCAAAATATTGTATAAGAATACGTACGTAATTCTAAAAAAAAAAACCTTCAGCTTCCAGATTTATTTTAGAAACTTATGGGATTGGATTTCGGTATCACTATCAATTGGTTCATCTTCACTTTGAGTTAAAGTAAAAAGTAAAAGCTTTTTTCAACAACTCTCTTTGGCCATTCTTCTTCCAACGTAGTAGTACCATCAGTTAAATGTTGCAAATCATACATATGTTGCAAAGATATATATAATTATCTAGTTACACTTTTTTTTATATAATGCAGCTATAACAACAGTCATTATATAAGAGAATAACTACTTGTATTAAACTTACTTTCATAATTATAGATAGAAGATCAAAGATGAGAATTTTTTTTACTATGCATAAAAAGGATTATTCATTATCCAACATAGAAAGATTGGCATTATCATAACGTATTACTGCTGTATAGATTATATGATCGTATCCAAGGAAAACAACAAATATAGGTACTTATATTAGAATGTCCAAACTGTCAAGTCGTTTTAAGAGCTATCGAAATATTTGATTCACGTTTTAAATGTACTCCGTCATGTTCTATATATTCCAAAATATAGAATAAGCTTCTGTATAACCCCATTTGATTGCATTGAAGAGCCATAATGCAGTTACGTATGTATTAATTTTTTTATAATCCAAATATATTTAAAACAATGTTATCATTCATTTCACCATCATTTCTTTTTCATTTTTGACAGGTTAACTAATGGTAATGATAACACTAGTGACAATACCTATTTACTTTATAATTACCATTCTTCCCATAAAGAAAGACAGTTTTTTTTTTAAAGAAAAAAACCAAAATATAAAGCACTAATTTTATATGAATTATTTAATTTGAGGACCCATAAATATCAAAAAATCGTAATCGCCAAAAGACGAGAAAAAAAAAAGTTACAAAAAGACACAAAGATAGATGGGGGAAGAACAATAATAAGTGGTGTTTTAATTGTCTATCTTCAAATGTCAATACGACTCTCAAAAACATACTTTAAGAAAAAGTGAGTTTATAGGTATTACTGCTACGTACTGTAATGATTCTGTAGCTTTTTTTTTTATATATATATATTTTCAATCTTCTTGAATCAACAAAGTAATTCAATATTATTAATTTGGTATTGTATTTTCAATGGTTAATGAAAAATGGAGGCCCAGCATGACTCTTGCAGACAGAACTGTGTGATACTAAATGGATTTTTTTTATGCAATCACGTCAAAAACAAGAACATGTTGAATATAACTATAAAATAACTAATCATGAACTTGCTATTGAATGTATATATTATTGACAATATTATCAACCCTTTTAAATACAACAAAGATCCGTACGTATTACCTAGTTTGTATAAAACGATAAACGAAAGAAATTTACATTAATCCCACAAATATTTAGGTGTTTCTTTTGTCACTCATCAAGTCCGCTAAAAATGATTGCCCTAAAAATTCATGAAACTCAACACTTAACTTTTTTTTTTTTTTTGTTTCCCTCTTTTTATTTTATTTTTCCACATGTCTACTTCGAATAAACGAAGTATTGATGAAATCGATATTAAAGATAGCGATAAAGATGTTCGACAAGTACCTGGTAGTAGTGAAGAATTAACTGATCAATTAGGTGATTCATCGAAACGACATCAATCACTTTCAATTCAAGATCTAGATTCTACTACTACTTCAGCAACAACAACTACTGTAGAAAATACTAAAGTAGATCAAGAATCGATTTCTTCAACAACCATAAATAATGATCAAAAAGAATCACCTGTTTCAACAAATGAAAATAACGCTGATAATAAATTAGTCGATCGTGATTTGTTAAATACTGCTGCTAAACAAGTTCCTATTACTTCTACAAAAGAAGAACAGGTACCCACAGCTACAGAACAGCAGCAAGCGTCGAGAAAACCAGTATCGACCACTACAGAAACACCAAGAGAACATCATCAACATCAATTAGTACCAGTGAAAGAACCTACGATATTTAGTATAAGACCAGTAGATGATGTCGCACTCTATATAGCTGATATTATCGGTCAACATTGCCGAACACAACATGTGGAGGTTAGTTTATTTTTCTCCCTCTCTCTCTCTTTATATATATATATATATATATTGGATAGAGTATATTTTATATATCTAGATAAAGTGATATTAAATTCGTAATTTATAATAGATTGAAGCGAAATTGGGTACATTCATTGATAAAGATACAGGACAACGGTTAAATATGGGGGCTGTAACGGAGACAGGAATGTTGCTTTTTTTTGCATAATTTTATTTTAAAAAAAAATTACATGAATGAAAAAAAAAAAAAGGACAATTGAAAATAACAAACAGTGCAGTTTTAATGGGTTTTGGAGGCAGATTACGATTTGAAGCAAATATGCCATTGAAACAACATCATCATTTTAATCAAATGTTAAATGCTTTGGTAACGAAAACAAGGTCACCTAATTATAAGGTATTGGGATAACATATTGCGTATTATAGATAATATAGATGTTTAATTTTTATCAAGAAAAATAGTTTTTTTTTTAAAAGATTATTAATAATATCAAAATCAATTTAGCGTGAACGGATTCAATATGCACATACCAAAGAAACAGATACATTTTATCCTGTTGGCAGAAGAGATAAATGGCGAGTAACAACGGATCAAAAAACTGGACAGGTAAAATTTATATGAAGAAATGGTTCTTTTGATATTAGTTTTTTTTAGTGGATTTACGAGGTTGCTCATCAAACTTCATTGATTTATTTATATTTAGATTGTACCTAATGGAATAATTGAAAAACAACGTGTAACAAATATTGATATTCATGTTCCTAAGCAACCACTTGATTATAGGATATCAATCAACGTTGAAATTCCTCGTATGTTGTGTGTTTTTTTTTTTTTTTGGATTAAAACGAAATTAAAAATGATAGATATTCTAATTAAAAATATAAAATAGGAACGAAACCTAACGTATATCCAAGTTTTGTTCGTCATAAGGATCGTATTTCATATAAACACGCCGGTATTCAATTCGATCTGACTCAAGTTAAAGGTGGTGATGTAAGCAATTAAACTAACTAAGATTTATTTAGAAAGAGATATATTAAGAAGCACGCCAGTAATAATCACTAATGAACAATTTTATAATATAACAATCCATGTATATAGAGAGATGAAAATGATGTACGACATGAATTAGAACTGGAAATCATGGATCCGTTGTTATTTGCCAAAGAAAAGAGTAAATTAGAAAGAAGAGAATCATCTAATTATAACGAATTAGTGGAATCATTTGTAAACAACGTACGAATGCTTTGTCGAAATGCATTGAAGATGCCAAACGTTGTAAATAATAATAAATAAAGTCTTCAAGGATCAATTAGAGATTTGCATTAAAATAAACAAAATAACACAGATAAAAAAAAAACACCGCTGTGCTTAATATTTCTGGTTTCTTTTCTTTATATATATAACATACACGAATATGTTTATAACAGGCGTAACCAAGTCTTTGCATAATAATATTAGACAAAAAATAATTAAACCTAAATATACATGTATGAATAAACGACGATCATTGTCGTCATGGGCAACGACATTCTTGATTGTTACTGGTGTCCCTGCTGGTCTTTATTTATACAAGGTATTTACTATTCATTACAAACATTATTATTTTATTTTTTGTAACAACCTTTTTGACTCATTAAATGAACTCGACCTTAATAATAAGCATTAATTGTGAACATCTCTTATTATGTATTTCTTTGAGATTATATAGTGTGTTATGTTAGTATTATTTCAAAATAAGCTTATTTATATGGGATATTTACCACCGGGATCACGACACGAACAATTGACGACGGATAAGATCGTTAGCAACTTAAATATAACCGAACAAACTGTACAAACACCAGATCGAAAACAACTTAAAGGATTTGTAGTCGAACGCAAACATACTGACGAAAAGACTCTCAATAAAGATCAACAACAGCAAAAGGGCCCCATTATTATTTACTTTCAAGGCAACGCAGGCAACATGATTCATCGATTCGACTTATTCAACACAATGCTAAAAGCCGTACCTGACGCGACAATTGTAGGTATCTGTCTTCGAGGATTTGGAAGTAGTTCAGGTCGTGCGTCAGAACGTGGATTAGAAAAAGATGCACAATCTATTTTAAACCATGTTTATTCAACCTATGATAATAATAATAACAAGTTAAAAAGAAAAAGGCCTATTTATATCTACGGACATAGTTTGGGTGGTGCTGTAGCCATTGGACTATTGGCAAAAAGCAAAGAACAATATCAAAAGAGAATACATGGACTAATTATTGAAAATACGTATACAAGCATTTTGGATATGGTCAAAACGCTTTATCCACGTTATACCCCCTATCCTTTGATTGCAAAATACTTTTTATGGAATCATTGGCCGAGTTTGACATTAATCAACAAGATCAAAATACCCATTCTATTTCTTAGTTCGGAAAAGGATGAAATAGTACCAGTAGAACACATGCAAGAACTATATGATGCGGCGACAAATATTACCCAATGTACAATGGTCAAGTTTCCTCGATCGACACATATGGATATTTATCAAGTTGAATCTGGATTATTCAAATCAACACTTTCTTCATTTATAGATAAAAATAATAAACGATCTGAAGATGATGAATGATTTTTTTCTTTCTTTCTGTATATTGACTATATCAAAAAAAAAAAAAAAAAAAAAAGAAATAAAATGTAAATAGTAGATTATTAATCATAAAACATACAAGTGAAAAATGTACAATATAAAAATAAAATAATAAATGTAAAATTTTGCATCATTCAGGTTATATTTGATAAAAATGAGAGAAAAGCAAGCTAATGAGATCTCTAAGACTAATTTTTTTTTTGACAAGATATTACGTATGTATGTCATATACTTTAAAAATTATTCTATTTAATTCAGATATATAATATATCATTTTACTTATTTAAATCTTAGATTCGCGAAGAGGTTCAGGTAATAACCCTTCAATACGTAAAACTTGTTCAATTTCTGGAAGTACAGCTTCATCTTCAATTGTAGCAGGTACCTTCATAGGCTTACCATCCACCATGTCACGAATACATCGTCTCAACACTTTACCACTTCGAGTCTTTGGTAACCGTTCGACAAAAACAGCTCGTTCAAAACAGGCAATGGCACCAAGATCACTTCTTGTAGAAGCAACGAGTTCTCGTAATAACTTGGCCAAGTCAATACCATCATTATTCTTGAGAACCACAATACCAAGAGGAAGATGGCCCTTCATTTTATTCGGTAATGGGACAACACAACATTCAGCAACCAAAGGATTAGCATTAATGATTTGTTCGATCGATCCAGTAGATAAACGATGACCTAAAATTATATTTGATAATATGTTTTTTTTTTGTAAGATGATATGTCATTTATAAATCTATTGCTAAATTATGCAGCTTACCAGCAACATTAATAATATCATCAGTTCTTGCCATGATATGAACAAATCTATTTTGTGATTGTGTGGGTGTTTGGTGTTAGTTTTATTCAATAATCATCCAATCCTTTATCACTCCTTTTTTCATCTCATATATATATATATATAATATTTTACCCTTCTTCATCAATAATACCAGCGTCACCGGTATCAAAATAACCAGGGAACTTTGTAAAGTAACTATTTTTATATCCTTCATCATTTCTCCACAAGGAAGGGAAAGCAGCAGGTGGCAATGGTAATTTGAGAACAATATTACCAAATGTATTCGGAGCCGTTGCCTCTTCATGAGTATCTTCTGTCAGTACACGCATAGTAGATCCGGGTACCACTTTACCCGCAGAACCCCATTTAACAGCTAAATCTGAAGAGCCTGCACATGTTGCTGTTACAGGTGAGCCGAGTTCTGTTGTCCAATAATGATCAATGACTAGGGACTTGTTTAATACTTGTTGACAATAGCGTAAAGTTTCTGGGTCACTACGTTCACCAGCCACAAATAAAACATTCAAGCTACTCAAATCGTATTTTTTGGCAATTTCAGCATTGGGGTCTTCACGTCGAATGGCTCGAATGGCTGTTGGGGCACTGAACATAGTTTTCACATTATACTCTGAAATAATACGCCAAAATGCACCTGCGTCGGGCGTGCCTACTGGTTTACCCTCATACATGATTGTCGTCACACCAGCTAACATGGGTCCATATACTGTATAACTATTCAAATATGCAGGACGATATTTAATGAATTGATTATTAGTCCAAAAAGTCCAACTATTTTTAATAGTATCTATAAATCTAAATTTACCTATGACTGACAGCCCATCCAATATCACTTGCAGTAAATATAGTTTGACCTTTCTTTACATTATAAATATAATCCATGGACCATCGAAGTACAACAGCATGACCACCATTGGATCTTACTACTCCTTTAGGAACTCCTGTTGTACCTGAAGTATATAAACTAAGCATAGATAACATTTAACGGTTAGACACTATAATTCCATTTGCAGTTTGCTGTATATTTTTATATACATATGTTTATACATAAAATGGCATTTTTTTTATGTTTCCCCTCCACCCTCGGACAATAAATAAAAGATGTTTACCTATAAAGTGGATCTTCACTATCCACATCCACACATCGTTCGAATCCAAGTCCATCACGTTTAGCACGTTCCATTTCATTATAATAATCCCGATCTCCCTTGACAGGATTGAGTTCTGCTAGAGCTTGACCTGTGCGTTGAAGTACGATCTTCACAGGTACTTTATGTGTAGCAATATCACATGCAGCATCCACAAGTGCTATTAAATATACATATTTTCGATGTAAGCATTTTTTTTTTTTTTGGTGATATAATTTTCCACAACAGCAGAAAATAATAATAATAATAATAATGAATATAACACTTACGCTTATAAGGAATTACTCTCTTTGGTTCAATACCACAACTAGCAGTAACCAATACTTTGGGTTTGGCATCATCAATTCTTTTTGCAAGTTCCTTAGGAGCAAATCCACCTATTGAATGATAATATCACGTTAGTATTTACCAATAATAATAATAATAATAAACATAAGCCCTTTGACTTTTATATACTTTACCAAAAACTACGCTGTGAACAGCACCAATGCGAGCACAAGCTAATAAAACAAACACCGCTTCAGGTACCATCGGCATATAAACTACAACAGTATCTCCCTTTTTTACACCATAATCAGTTAAAACACCAGCCAAAAGAACAACTTGTTCACGAATCTCACCATACGTGTACTTTTGTTTGACATTGGTAACAGCAGAATCATAAATTAACGCGATTGCGTCTGGGTCATTGCGATCAACACAATTATAACAAGTATTCAACTTGCCACCAGGAAACCTAAATAGTTATTATTAGCTTTTTTTATTCTCTTGCTTCTTATATAATATAAAATCAATATTTACCAGACATATGGATTTGGAGAGCCATCATTTTTCTTTTCCAATACAGCGCGTGGTGGAACTGACCACGTAATATTTTTAGCTGCTTCAGTCCATAAAGGTACATCCACCAAGGATGAAATATCTTCTGTTGCTGTTGTTGTCATATTAGTTATTATATTTTCTTTTTTAAAAAAAAGTGAAAAAAAAAAGAGGTATTGAATAATCAAGGAGAATTTATGTCGTTTGCTTTATTATAGAGAAAGGGAGAAATGGGGGGGGGGAAGGCGAGGAAGACATTTTATAATACAATTATAGTATAAAGTGTTTTCCAGTATTATGTTTTTTGATACCCGTGGGAAATCCTGTTAGTCTTTTGGCAATTTTTAGTTTCCCAAAGCTCTCCATTTCTTTTTTAAATAAACTAAAACACCATTAATCTAACGTCATTATAATGACTAGTAATTTATATTTGAGCATATCTATATATATATATATATATAATAAACAACAAAAAGAAAAAGTATATATAATATAATGTTTTTTTTTTTGTCTTTTTCAATTTATGTGTTAAGCAACAACAACAATTCATATCAATATGCAAAGCACATGATAAACATGCATATGATTCGATGAAGGTCATAATAAGAATCTGCAAAATCAGAAGTTCCTGCGTGCATATCCTTTGAATAGTCTGGGTATCTCTTTCTTTGAAAAAAAAAAAAAAGAGCCAATCTAAAATGACCTCATAATACTCATTTTCATATACCAATCACAGTATATAACAAGAACTTTGTTTTGTTCTTTCTTTTATTTTTATTTTTATTTTTACCACGCAACTCATATTTTATGTGGGGAAATATGTGTAACGTGTTACTTGTATTAAAATAATATCCTAAATCATCCTTTTATAACAACATTATTATTTTTGCAAGGAATAATAAATAAACCCTCCCACACCCTTCTCCTCCTTAATAAAGACTTATCAGCATTCTCTACAACCTGGAACACATATAGCACCCGGCGTCTTAATCCGTTGCCACCTTGAAAACTTATTTCAACTACGTAAATTGACAATACTCTAGTAAACTTGATATTGATAATAAAGAAGATCATGAGAACATTATCAATGTATGATGTTGTTTAATTCGTTGTTTTAAGTGAATGTATTTGATGACTAATAGTTGTACATATTGGAAAAGAAACCAAAATAAAATAAAATATATACTGTATCACGTAAATAAATAATCATCAATGCTGTTTATCCAGTGTACAGGTCTATAGTAAGTTCTCTACGTTCCTTTCTTCTCAAAATCATTGTTGTACTGTAGCATAAGTATCTTATTCGGACTAAAACAGTAGCATGTAATCCACTATACTGCTTGCCCCACAATTAACTATTCTGACTAAAACTATCGTTTCCTGGGTAATAATATACATTAAGATTTATTTCAAACTTAGAACATTGCTTTTGGAATATGAAAGAAATGCGAACAGGATCTATGATTCGTTAAAGTATGAATTTTTTTTTTTTTTTGGTTATCGATGTAAATCATAATATTTCAATCAAAGTTTATCTAGAGTTGCGTCGCACTATTATATTCATTTGGGTTATACGTATATTACTATTAAGTTAACCAAAAAAAAAATGTGTTATACAGTTTTGGAACATAGACATTAAGTTTCTTAGGATCATCATTGAAAAAAAAATAGCTTCGCTAATAATATAGTATAGAATACTGAGTAATAGTAATAATCATAACCTACAGTAGTAAAAGTAATTTACATGTATACAAAACAAAGCAGTTGCAGATAAATAATAACTGTTACGTATTAAAATAAGAAAGTGATATGGAATAAATTGGGATGTTTGGCTGATAATCCCATTCCCATAGCGATATATGTGTATATTGTTATAGAAAAGATAAAGCTTTATATGTATAGATCAACTGTCTACCTATGTATTAGTATACTATATAACTATCATAGTATTGCCATAATTATCCAATCCAGCCACTTTTATGTACTTGCAGATTGAAACAGTGTGCGATGGATCAAATAAATCCAAAACATGGATAATAGTTCAAGTGTACGTAGAATATATATATATATATATATACAATCTCTTTTAAGACAAATAAAATAAAGAATAGCTTTTAGATAAGGTATATACAATTTAATAGTTGTTTTGTAGTTCTGTAATAGCGCATATTCGATATGATAGTCGTATAACTTAGAGTCGAGTTCGATAGGTCAGTTGATAGAAAAACATAGTAAATAAAAAATGGTATAAAATATAAAGAGACTCGAAAATATGATAATAAAACGATATAGTTTTCTAAATGTGCTCAGGAAATCCTTTATTTATGAGATCTCTTATTTATATGCTTCGAAATATCAGTGGCTGATTAACAACGCCTAGCTATCAATATGATAGTGATATTAGAATATCTACTCCGGTAGTTATATAATTAGTCGTGTTCAAACATGACATATTGTCTACGTATCTTTAGTATCCTACGATCAACAAGCTCATAGGTGGGTGAATCTTTATGATGATATCGCACCATTACAAAGTTTTTCAAATATCTATAGTAGTGATAAAGGAAAGGCTGAATGATGATTGTCAGTATCGTTTTCTTGCTTTTCTGCGATGAAAGCTAGAGTTACTTTTGTTACCTTCTTCAACACAGTAACTGAAATAAGGGATACTATGAAGAAGTGAATGTATTTTGTATCAAGCAATGTATATTATCAATAAAAATCTATGGGTTAGTGAAAGTAAAGATAGCCACCAAATAACCACAATCTTTAATCTATAATCTATTTTTGGGTACATTGAGATATTGAGCGCCTTATCTCTTTTTTCTCGCTTGTTTTTAACAGCTATATCCCATGAACTGTTCTTTGACATCCAATGTGATAGCGTCGTCAGAAATATGACTCCAGGAATGAGTGTGGAAGATATAATTGTAGTTAGAATATCAAGAACTGGTGAATCGTAACAGGGATATCGAACCACCAAGTGGTTTACCGCTGTTGCGATCATTGTCCTGTTGTTTAGTTATATAGCGTGCGAGGTGTTGAAATCTTCAAGGTTTTCACATTGACTTTTTTTTGTCGAAATGGTGACTATAATGGTAACAGGTTCCATACCAACATCTTGAATTGTTGAAGTGCTGACAACTGATTTTCCAAAGTGAATTCGAGATTGTATATTAAACAAGCAGTGTCGTCTGCAGATAATGTGTTTGTAATGTCAAAAGAGAAACGAGAAGGTAGATTCCTGGTCAAAAAAAAAAAAAAAAAAAAAAAAAAAGAATACAGTCTGGCTAGTCAGTTCCTGCATATAGTTTTTTTTTTTAAAAAAAAGATATGATTCCATAAAAAAAATTAGCCTGTGTTATCTTTTTTCCCCACACTTGCGTTTTTTTTTTTTTTTTTTTTCTAAATGAACAGCGAGGTAGCAAATGTCATTAACAATTCCATCAACAATCTTGATGAAGCGCTTCGTTCATTGAGTCTCAAGGTAAACCTCTTTATCATAGTAAAGAAGAAAAGGGCCTTACTCACTGAATTATACTAATTTTTCTTTCTATCATTTGGCCTAGATACATGATAATCCAGAATTAGGTTATAAAGAATATAAAGCCTCCACTTTATTATCCAATTTTTTGGAAGAAAAAGGATTTAAGGTAACACGTGGTGCAGCAGGCATGCCAACAAGTTTTATAGCAGAATTCACAAATGGACGACCTGGAAGGCGTGTTGCATTTTGTTCGGAATATGATGCTTTACCAGGGTACCATAAAATAAAAATAAAAACACATTAGCCAGATTAAAAAAAAACAGTAATAGATAGGATAAAAAACTTATCGATGGACTTTAATACTATTATATATTAGTGTTGGACACGCTTGTGGGCACAATTTGATCGCAATTTCGTAAAGCTTTCTATATTTTTTTCTATCTCTCTACAAAGCTCTTATGATCGCTTTTTGAATACTTATTTATGCATTAACTTATGTTCTTATTTGTTTACAGCGGTGTTGCTTGTGCAATGGCAGTGAAAGCACTTTTGGAACAAAATCTTTTGGATGGATCTGTCAGCCTTTTTGGTAATTGACAACACTCTATATGGAATACATTTACATAATAAAACAAGTCGTATAATAATTTTTAAAAATAACTTATAATTTGATTTACGCTAATACTGTAGGTACTCCTGCGGAAGAGGGTGGTAATGGAAAAGTTAAACTATTGCAACATAACGATTTTCAAAAGCGTGCTGATTTTGTATTAATGATGTAAAGTATTATTATTACATTCACTAAAAATTTCATTTATATATGTATATTAATAAAAAGTATATCAATGGAATAGACATCCTGCGCAAGTAGATTCAATTGTTGGTCCTGCACTTGCAATCGATTTGGCACAGATAGAATTTTTTGGACGTGCTTCCCACGCTGGTGCTTCACCATGGGATGGAATTAATGCTCTAGATGCCTTAGTATGTAATAGATAAATGTACTAATATCGTGTAACTTATGTTCTAATATACTATCAAAATATATAGATGCAAGGATGGAATAATGTGGCAATGCTTCGACAGCAAACACTAACAACAAACAGGTATATCATAAGAAGTGGATTTACCAAGCAATGTTGATTTTTTATAAAGGAGCATTGAATCATATCTTTGAAATAAAGTTATTTTTAATCATTTTTTTCAATACTATTATTATTAGAATCCATGGCATTATAAAACATGGCGGCACTTCGGTAATAATAGCTATGCATTCATATTTTTTAACTGATCTACTATTTAAATTATATCGTCTACAAGTAAACTAACTAATATGTTAAATCACACATAGGCTAATGTAATTCCTGATTACGCATCTGGAGATTTTCTTGCACGAGCTGTAACTCGTACGCAGCTTGCCGAGCTTAAATCTAAAATCGATAAATGTTTTGAAGCAGCTGCTGTTGCCACTGGATGTCAAGTAAAAATTAAATGGCAACCACAAGGACCAACGGACGGTTCGTATTAATAACCTTTATTTTTCACGTGCTCTTATATATATATATATATACATTCTTCATAATGGTATTGCAAAAGGAAATTAATACTAATGTTATGCTACTCACATTTCTTGTTTTTACATAGATCTGTTCACTAACTATACACTTGGTAACTGTTATAAACGTTATATGGAAGAAGAAGGCGTGGAATTATTACGTCCTGATCAAGTAAGCGCAATAAACAGTGCATCAAGCGATTTTGGAAACGTTTCATATACTTTACCATCTATTCACCCTGTTTTCAAGATTGATGCGAAAGGACCCAACCATACAGCATTATTTGAAGAAGCTGCAGGAACTCCAAGTGCTCATATTGCTACACTACGAGCTGCTAGAGTGCTTGCAAAAACAGCAGCAACAGTGTACTTGGATTCAGATCTATATGAACAAGCATGGAAAGAATTTAAAAAGGGTAAACCTCAATAATAATAATTCTATAAAAACAACTCTTTCATTATAGAATAACATAAATAAGTTCTACATGTATTATATCTTAATAAATGATTGATAAGCAGTAGCAATGCATATTTAATTAAACTTGATAATGTATGATAGAAAATATTAAAGCAATGAATTATATAAACATGATACAGTATACTACATGAAATTCAGGGGCAAGGAAAGAGAAAATGATTTAGAAGCATCCTCCCCCAGTCTCAAAAATTATTGACAGGAAATCAGCATCTAATGGTCTCATTATCCACGATAAATTACATCTTATGATATTTTATCATATTATGTATAATATTTTACAATAAATGGTTATAATCAAGCGTACTTATACTTACGTTTCAAATAAATAAGTACATAAAACAAGTATTTTCATTCCGCTTCCTTTTATTGAGGTGCTCATCATCTCTAAACGGAATATTAGTATATACAATAGATGCTGACAAAAAATCATTATCAGTGCTTGTTAAATATTTATGCTTTTACATAACGAAGATAGTTATTCTATTCTGGCAAGATGAGTTATAAGAAAAGAAAAACAAGCAATAATATCTAATGGCATGACAAGGGGTTGTTCCTTAATTTTAAAGCCAAGCCCAAATTCTTTTTCTCGTGTAACACCAAAGGTGCTCGTTGCAGGGCAGGGTTTTCTGTGTGTTTCCAATTTTTTTTTCACAACTATGGCAATGTTATTAAGTCGACATGCGATTCGAACACGACTCTCACGTCCAGTAACCTATTTGTTGTCAAACCAGGCCACGAGAACTTTTGCTTCTGGTATAAAAAATGGTCTTTTGTTTTTCTTAACTTTTTATGAATGATCTGGTGTAAATAAATCTATTAACGATCGATCAAAAAAAAATACTTTGTTTATAGATGTCAAAGATTTCTCCATACCTAAAACTCGTAACATTGGTATCATTGCTCATATCGATGCTGGTAAGTACTCCCATACTATACAGAGCTATTCAATAGTGATAAAATTCTGATCTGTATACCATTTTTCTTTTTCTTTTTCTGATAATATAATAGGCAAGACAACCACAACCGAGCGCATGTTATATTATGCTGGAGTTACTAAAAGAATTGGAGGTTTGACTCATGATTTAACTTTAGTAAATAATATGCCGAGTTTATAATATAGAGACTGAACCCAAATTTTTTTTCGATAATTAGACATTGATGATGGGGATACAGTAATGGATTATCTTAAGGCTGAACGAGAGCGAGGCATTACTATCAATAGTGCAGCAATTACATTTGGCTGGAAAGGCAATCGTATCAACTTGATTGACACACCTGGTCATGTTGATTTTACAATGGAAGTTGAACGTGCTGTTCGTGTCCTAGATGGTGCGGTTACTATTTTGGATGGTGTTGCTGGTGTAGAAGCACAAACCGAAACTGTGTGGCGACAATCCGAACGATATGGAATCCCACGTATTGCCTTTGTGAACAAATTGGATCGAACAGGAGCAGCTTATGGTCGAACAATTCAGGAAATCTGGAAAAAGTTACGAGCACGACCATTGGCTCTTCAAATTCCTTTGATGGATTCAACTGAGGGTAAAGGAATTATTGGTGTTGCTGATTTGGTTACTATGGAGATGATCCAATGGGATCATATGGATGGTAGTACTATGCAACGTACAGCATTGGATGATGCAAAACATGGTGAACTGTATCAAGAAGCAATACGTGGACGTATGGCACTTGTGGAATCTTTGGCTGAATTGGATGATGGCATTGTAGAAGTGTTTTTTGAAGAAGCAGATGGCGATCATATGCGAGTTTCGGCCGATGCACTCAAGGAATCTTTAAGACGTGTGACACTTGATAATAAGGCTGTACCTGTATTATGTGGTTCTGCATTCAAAAATCTCGGTGTTCAACCTGTTTTAGATGCAGTAATTGATTACTTACCTAGTCCTGCAGAGAGACCAGCTGCTTTGGCAACCATTGACGGTACGAAGCATGCTTTAATTCCTTTGGAAGAAAATGGTAAATTATGTGCATTGGCATTTAAGGTAACGCATGATAGTCGTGCTGGTCCATTGGTATATGTCAAAGTTTATTCAGGTATAGTTTTTATTTATTTGTTCTTTTCCTTTAAAAAGTAATAATAAAAATAGTAGTAGAATTTTTACGGTAAGAAATCTTAATTGAATACCTCTTCAACTTTTCAACAGGTAAAATCAACAAACGGATGACTTTGTATAATACCACCGTGGATTGTAAGGAACGTGTCAACAAACTTTTACAAATGTATGCTCGTGAAGCTGAAGATATCCCATTCATCACGGCCGGTAACATTGGTGTTATTGTTGGATTGAAAAATACTCGTACAGGTGATACACTAGTTCAATCCAACGATACCAGTTCCATTAAGTCTAATCTTCAACTTGGTAACATTGATATTCCAAGTCCCGCCTTTTTTGCTGCCATCGAACCAGCTTCTGTATCAGAGGAAAAAGCAGTGGATGAAGCATTGAAAAACTTGACACGAGAGGATCCTTCTTTGAAAGTATGGACTGATGAAGATAGTGGACAAACATTGATTAGTGGTATGGGTGAATTACATTTGGAAATTGTCAAGGATCGTTTGATCAATGATTTTAAATGTAAAGCAGAAGTGGGCAAGATGCGTATTAGTTATCGAGAAACATGTCAGTCAGAAGCAGCTGTATCTGCTAGCTATGATCGCGAAGTAATGGGAAAACGTTCTAAAGCCAAATGTCAAGTTGAAATTTTGCCAGTTGATGAAGATTATCAAGATGATGGATCAAGTATAGTGGATTCTGGAAATTATTTACAGATGGATCTTGGAGAAGTGGATGAAAGCAAAGAGCAGCAACACCAAAAGTCTTCAGCATCATTATCCTCAGATTCTCCACAACTAAGCAGAGAAGAAGTACGACGAGCCATTCAAACTGGTTTACTTTCTGGTCTTGCCCGTGGTGCCATCCTTGGTTTTCCATTAACAAAATTAAAGGTCAAGGTACATAATTTAGAAACATTTGGTCAAGATACTTCAGTTGGAAGTATTTCAGCATGTGTTGCCAATGGTGTTCAAGAAGCTATCAAACAAGCAGGCCCATGCTTGTTGGAACCTATGATGGAGGTTCATACAGAAGTAAACGAAAGCGATATTGGCAGTGTTGTTAGTGATTTAAGTGGTACACGCCGTGGTCATGTTATTGGTCTTGAATCATCAACAACTGATGGACCCAACAGTGGCTATCAACAAGATGTGGAAGTATATCCCCCCAAAGACTCGTTGCTGGCCAACAGTGAAGTGGGTGAATACAAGACAAAGCAAGTCGTAAAGGCTCATGTACCATTGAGTTCAATGCTTGGATATTCGAATGGTTTACGTAGTTTAACTGGAGGTAGTGGAAGCTTTTCCATGCGTGTTATTGGATATGGACAAATGAGCAAAGATAGAGAACGTGGTGTTGTTGAAGAAATGAGAGGATATTAATAATAATATAAACTCATCCCAGTTACTGTATATAATATTATCAAAAATTAAAAATTAAAGTACAATATAAGTAAATTAAAGAAATGATTGTTATCTGATACTGAACCCCAAATTTTAAGGAATGATGACTATGGTATCTTGAGACTAAAAAAACAATTCAGTAGTATTCAATAGAGTCTACAGTATAATATGCGTCGCATCATTTTTCTCACATCGTTTTGAAAGCAAGGTCCTTTTAAAAACATGCTAACCTTCATACTATGTACTACGTACGGTATAATTGATGTAGCTAAATTATATGGTTGACACGATACATATATGGGTCCACACAATCAAAGTTTGTGGGTTCCATATGAGAATTTATATTTATATTATTCAGGATTTCGTGAGCCATCATCAAGTTCTTCTTTCTTTTATAGAAAAAACAGTTTATTTACAAGACCTTTTCAACTCTTTTATTACTAATATTGAACTTGGAGCAAAGTGGAGTGATCAAGGTAATATAAGGATTTTTCACTTTGACAGTCTTTATTTTTTTTTTTTTACAAGTTTCTAAACTTTAATAATTGTTGTTAATAGAAAATAAAAATGATATATTGACTTGGTGTGAAACTGAAGCTTTTTGAAGTCAATGTCAATTATTGGCGATTACAAGTGAAATGATGCACCATATGACAAAAAATCAAGTAAAAGAATTGTCAAGTTCTTTAAACCTTAATTTGTTACATGGTATGCGGTGCGTGTAACAGACCCAAAAAACAAGTGTGTTTGAAAAGTCCTTCAACAAAATATATGAGCAAGACTCAAGTTCAAGAACTTTTAAGTTCTTTAAACATTAATTTGTCGAACGATGTGCAGTGCCTGCAATAAACACAAAAAGCAAGTGTGCATCAAAAGCAATTCAGCTTTTCACAAGACCAACATCCAAATAAAAGAGCTTTTAAGCTCTTTATAAATAAATTCATTGATCGATGTTCAAAAGGACCCATCATGTGAGTATATATCCTGATAATAGTTTTATCTTTACAAAAAGAAGATTCTTTAGTCTCGTAAAAAACATATTTATTTACTTTTCTTCCTACGTAGTGTCGCGTATCTTCATTTTGCAACAGATGAGAGCGCCTCCGTCTTCTATAATAGATATGTAGAAAATGGACTCCGGGTTGGTGTCACGAATAATTTTTCGATTCATCTAACAAAAAAGTTTAACGGAAGTTTTGTTACCTATACTTTTCAAGGGTTGCGATTTGAAAACCGATCTCGTTTGAATAGAGATGTTCAAACTACCACGGTAATTGCCCGCTTTTTGCATAGGTGGGACTTTGAGATCGTATGGATGCTATACAAAAAGCCCAGCGACCAACAGGTGTATGAAAAATCAGGGGGGGTGTAAAAAACATTACCCCCGATTAATGCTAATGCTATTAGTCACTAGTGATGCTCCAGTAACTAGTGTATGGAAGCGTAATACTAAACGTGCTCTTGAGGAAATTCATGAGAAGATCAAAAGACTTAAAAAGCTAAAAAAAAAAAAAACTTGAAAAAAGCTTTGAGAGATTTTGATAATAAATATTTTCATGTACTACAATCTCCCTCACCGCATTAACTAAACCATTGTTACCCCTTTTTTCCTTCCCCCCTCCCTTTTCTTTTTCTTTTCTTTTATCTATTGTATTATATAAATTATTCACCTTATAAATTATTAACATTAGCAATGATTCGTTATTATAATTCTTGAACAAATAAAGAAGTATTTACCATGAATATCGTGTTCCATTCAGACCGACAGAACCAGCTGTAAAAGATAACCAGGACAATTGCTACATGTACTCGTAAATGTTACGTAAACTAGTAAGGGGCACATGTACAAGTAATTGGAACACTTGTAAGTAAATGTTACAAGTACAAGTTACTAATACTCATGGATTACAGCCAATTATCAACTTAGGACAGATAGATAGAAATCAGTAATAAATAAGACATCTTTCTTCCTCAATTAAATCTTCAGTTCTACTAAGTTTTATCACGTTTACAATAGTTCTTCTAAAGTTATCTAATAAAATACTTAGTTTACTCACTCTTGATTTCTATTTTCACCCTACAATCGGGATTGACTTATTTTGTTGGTTATTAAATTAACTGAATTTCTTTGATCTTAAATTTTTATAAGTTATTTATTATAACTTATTCTTTCCCGTAAGTCATATACTCGAAATTATATTACTTTCTGTTCATTTTCCTAACACGATATGACCGAACCATATCACCATAACTTATAAAACTAGAGTGTTATTATATATTTCATCATTTGGGCTCATTTCTATATTATCGTCTGGGAATACGGGTAGACAGTAGTGTATAAATATAAAAATGAATAAATTTATATTTCCTTAAGAATAAATACGTACTTTAATAAATTCAACACAACTGATAATCATATAACTGATGTATACATACTTACAGACAAATATGCACCCTACTACAGTACGTACGTATGTGAATAATTCAAACCTCATCTTCCTCAAGTGAATCTAAACCCACTACACATGTTGTTATCATATTATAGTTGAAATAAAGTTAAAAACGATTTTTTTAAAAGAAACCTAATACGTATGGCATGAGCGATGTAATATCTTCTTTATTGCAGCATATAAAGTGTTTTATTTTTTACTACTACTACAGTATATAATAGTCAAGAAAATATTTGTTTTGATGTTTTATAAATATATATATATATATACGTATATATACAGGTGTGATTTGGGTCGAAAGTAGTGAAAAGATGGTAGTTGGGGTATAAAAACGGAGGAGTTCAGTAAGTGAGTGTGTAAAAAATGGGATTTAACTGTATGATGATTGATAACTTATGCCTTCCATTCATTATGAATTTAGTCTCGTTTCGTGTACCCTATCTCGCGTATAGTTGTCATGCGACTCAATTCATGCAGAACTAATTTTTCTTGATAATCACTGAATATATGGATATATAATGATGATAGAAAGTAAAACTCGATAGTGGAAGAAATATAAAAAGCTAGACTACGTCCAATAACGATTGAAAACAAATAAACTGAAAGTGTACTAAATCCGACCAGATTGCGAGCAATCATTTGGAAATAATGAAAAGAATACGAATTGATAATCAATTAAATGCCACAAATCCTCATTTTACATAAGGTTTACGTATAACTGAACTAAAAAAAAAAAGAACATAGTTTTCTGATAATCATAATGTTCTGTTAGATAAATCATCAGTGTCGTTTGCTATTTTACTACAATCATTTATATATTAATACGGTATACCCCTAACTTGATGATGGCTCACCAAATCTTGAATAATATAATGAATAAATTCTCATACGAAATCCACGTCGAACTTTGATTGTGTGGACCCATATATCGTAGCGAACATATAATTTCATCTCTACCTCAGTTATAGTACATAGTGTGAACGTTATCATGCTTTTAAGAGGACTTTAGTCTTAAAACCATGTGAGAAAAAAATGATGCAAACAATGATCCCAATCAAAATTGAACGTTGCTTTAACCTATAAAAAAATTGTGTAACTTTAGCTTATTCAATTTATTCATTAACATTTGGCTTAAACGATCCCTCCTCCAATAAAGAGTTTATGGCGTTGCTACATACAAATATAAGAGTTCACAGAAATTTGATATTATTAGTGTTAGTTCAAATACTACTTTTGGTAAGAATAGTCTAATTACGACCCTTTTTCATCACATAAAAAAATGAGTGAAAATATATCAATAAGTAAATACTACTTGGGAATAAGTAGTCATGTACTACATAATCATGTACTACATAATAATAATAGGTACTTATCTCGAATAAAAACGTTCTTTTATATTTATTGTTGTCCACCTATATATAATATAGTATGATGAAGCATTATCTCAACGCAAGTAACTATGACACTCCTGATCATAACAGGGCAATCTAAAAAAAAAAGTGACATCATTAAATGAAACTTAACAACCAATAAGTTATTGCCAGATTTACATTAATGAAAAAGGGGGGCTGTTTATGGTGGTCGTTTTGTCAACAGGAATAAAGAAAAAAGAAAAAAGTAGGGGGAGAGAGATGAATAAAATAAAACAAAACAAAAATAAATAAAAAGCTATCAATAAAGTAAAGCAATCTTTATAATTATTTTGATAAATTTTAGTATTTTTCATTTCATTTCTACTTTACTGCAAAAAAAACCAAAAAAAAAAAAAAAAAATACAAAACAAAACAAAGACTCTTAAGCCCTTATTTATATAAACGTATTGATTAAGGGCATTATTGCTCCTTTAAGAAGAATTTGACACGTAAAAAAAAAAAAGAAAAAAAACAGACGCCACACTTAAAGCGGCGCTTCTGACCGCACCCAACCTTAATTTCCAAGTGAATTTGCATCTGAAAATGAAGACCCTTTTATAAAAAAAAAAAGATGAAACAATTGTATTAGAATAATATTAAGTTATGTTTATGTATAATGATTTTACATATAAAAATAATAAAATTTATTCTTTTTATATTCGATATATTATATTTTATATGCTTATCCCACTAACCAAAAGTTTCTCGTTATTCTCTTCATCAAAGCAACATCTACATTTTCTTGATTTTTCAATTTCCGCTTGAACAAAATGCACTTTTTTTTTTGCCCAGGACTATGCCTCTGGAAACACCTGGGAGTATTAAGGCGCGGCTTTTTTTTCCCTTCAATTGTTCTCTTTACCTTTTTTTTTTTCTTCTTTTACTCTTGTTCCAATAACAACAAAACAAAAAAAAACCGGTGTGTTTAAAGGGTTTAAAGGGAAACAAACCTCCCGAAGAAAGAAGAAGTTAAAAGTTCCAACTACCTTGTTTGAAACGAAAAATAAAAAGTAGAATATAAATTAAACATTATGGCATCGAATCAAGAGTCAGCCGTTGAAAATGATGGTGCCATCCTCTTTACTAACAATAATGACAATAAAGAAAATAATGACCCATTTCAAAATTTGTCTAACACAACAACAAGTCAGCCAAAGATGACGCCATCTCATTCGCATACGACACAACAATCGGGTACTTTTGCTACTGTAGCAACTAGTAAGCAACCGGAAGAAACAGTCGCTGGTGATGCAAGTTCATTGTTTGGTGGTAATAATGGAGCTGATAATGATACCAATGGTTTATTTGGTACAACTGATTCTCTTTTTTCTAATGGACAAGCTGATCATGGGGATCCTTTTTTCTCTCAGCAGCAACCACAACCACAGGAGACGACAACCACAGGTCATGAACAGCAATATAGTCAACAACCAGGATATGATAATTATGCATATCCAAATACCGAACATCAACAACAGGGACAATATGATTCGCAACAGATTTATGGGCAACAACAACAACAATATGATACATCATCTTATTATCAATATTCTCAACCTCAGCAACAGCAAGACCAGTATGGCCAATATGACTCTTATGCGAATCAGCAATACCAGCAACAACCTCAACAAGATACATATGCCTACCAACCTACAACTTCGACTTCTACTACAACACAAGCTATAGATAATAATACTAACGCTACTAGTGCTGCAACTGCAAATACGAGTTATTATGACCAATCTTCATACGATCCTCAACAATATAATAATTATTATGCGAATTATAACCAGTCTGGTACTACTACTTCTACCACAGTCGGTGCCACTCAAACTCAGCCAGTAGAATCTCAACAACAACAGTATAGTCCATATGATCCAAATGCTCAACAGCAACAACAATACGATCAACAATATACTCAACAACAACAATATGGAGCGTATGATGCAAATACCACTCAGCAACAACAACAACAACAACCCAATGATCCATATAATCCCGCTGCCCAACAACAACAACAGGATACTTATTCACAATATTCGCAATCTCAATATCAGCAACAAGATGATACCTATTCGCAATATTCTCATCAACAATATCATCAACAACCACAACCTCAACAAGATGATACGTATTCCCAATATACACAACAGGATCAACAACAATATGCTCAATATAATTATTATGGAACTACGGATCAAGCTACTACGGGTACTGCTACAGCTACTTCTGAATTCCAATCTACTCAACAGGATCAATATACACCATTTGATACAGGGGCTCAAGTTCAACAGCAACAAGTTCTTCCTCCTTCTCAACAGCATCAACAAGAACAACATGATCCATTCTTCCAAAAGTCTACTGAGGCATCCGCAGTACCACCACCACCCAAAGGACCACCAAAGACCACGGCAAGTGATGTGCAACAAATTGATCAAAACCAGCAGCCATCAGAACAACAAGATGCATTTGCACCTGTGGATTTACAAGCTCAACAACAACAGGACGCTTCTAAAACATTAGAAAGAGGACCGCAACACGACTCACTTGGACTTTCGGATAATACAATTCAGCAACAGGAGCAACCTCAGCAACAGGAGCAGGAACAGCAAAAGGACTTGTATGCAACTGGACAAGATGGATATGGACAATACAATCAATACAATGATTATGCTGCTGGAGGATATGATGTACAAACAGCAGGTGGAGCATCTGAAGTTCAAGTATCACAACAAGAAGAATATACATCGTTTGACACAGGTGTTCAATCACAACAAGAACAATTTGCACAATTTGAAACGGGTGTTCAATCACAACAAGAACAATTTGCACAATTTGAAACGGGTGTTCAATCACAACAAGAACAATTTGCACAATTTGAAACGGGAGTATCTGAGGTAGAACAGCAAACTCAAGTGGAAGAGGAATATGCTCAATTTGCTACAGGTGTTTATAAACCTACAAAAGCGGATAGTGTTGAAAATAAGGATCATAAACAACAGCCATCTGTTGACATTCAAGCTCCTTTACCACCTCAATCATCGTCAAGACAATCTCAAGAACAAACCCGTGAGCCACCAAAAGCAGTACCTCCTCCACCAAAGCAGCAACAAAAGGTAATACCACCTCCGCCTGCTGCTGCTTCTGTGCCACAAAAGGCTGAACAAGAACAACAACCCAAGGGAGAAGTATCTACTTCAGTAATTGAACCTGTTACAGCAACCACTCCTGAAGCTAATAATAACAATGATCAAGTGGTACCATCTTCTTATGATCCATATCAGTCTTATACCAATAATTATACTCTGGATCAATCGACTACTTCTGCTTCTGTGTATACCCCATCCAAACCGGATGAAATTCACGCTGTCCCTTACGTCGAATCATCCTCATCCATTATTGGACGCTCATCAATCGAACAAAATCGAGCTGAAACAAGTACAGTTCAATCTGGTAGTATGTTGAGTCGTCTTGCATCACCTCAATTAGAACAATTATTACCTTGTCCTGATCCTGCTTGTGAAGGTGAAAACAAATCCAAGGCGAAATTTTGTTGTGAATGTGGAAGACCTTTAACTTCGGGTGCATCAAGATCTGTTACGCCTATTATTCAACCTACTCAACAACAAACTGTCCCTGTTGTTCCAACACAAGATAATTATTTACCTTATGATGCACAACAACCACAACAATCATTGCCTCCTCCTCCACCTCAGGTACAACCGGGTCGAAGTATGTATACACCTGATTCTTATGCTGCTACAGAGCAACAACAAGAGCAACAACAGCCATTAATGATGGATACAGAAGGAGTTCCAGATTATTATGATACCGAAACTGCTGCTGCTGCTACAGCAGACGTATATCAACAACAACAACAAGCACAGCAATATCCTCCTGACCCATTAGGAAGAAGTAAAGGATGTCCTGTTGTTACATTTGGTTTTGGTGGTAAAATGTGTGTCATGTTTCCACAAACAGTTCAACGATTTACAGCTGGTTATGATAGTGCTATTACCAAAGCTATGCCAAGTGCTGTTCAAATTTCAAAACTCAAGGATGTCATTGGTGATCAAAATCCTACAGTAGCAAGTCTTGCACAATTTGTGGGACCTGTTTTGAATGATCCCAAGGGTAGCACAAAAAATAAAAAGAAGGAAGTGTTGACGTATATGGATAAGCGTATTGAGGAATTGACAGCTGCATTACAACAGCAAAACAGCAATAATAATTTGGGGGAATATCATCAAGCGGAAAATCGAATTTCATTATGGCGGTTGTTAAAGACAATGATTGAAAATGATGGAACCATTGGCGATGGGTAAGTCATTTTCTTTTTAATTGACTAATGATTAGTTGAAAAGAAAAAAAAAACCCCCGAAGTAGTAGAGTAAAAAACCTAATTACTTATTTTTGAGAAATGCAGGGACAAAATGGATAATGCGGTCCGTGCACTTTTACAACCAATCAAGAAAGGAGAAGAAGAAAATGATCAGGGCAATTTCAGTGTACCAGCTTATGCTCAAGCTGATGGTCAACAACAAGATGAAGATGTTGAAAATCGTGAACGATCTAAAAAGGTGTTGAATAAATTGGAATCATACCTTGTTAATGGTGATCGAGCGGGTGCTGTAGAATATGCTATGCAAGAAGATTTATGGGCTCATGCCCTTATTTTAAGTAGTTGCGTGGATAAAGATGTTTGGAAAAAGGTGGTGACTAATTTTGCTGAACGAGAACTTTCTCAATCTGCGGGTGAAACGCCTCGTCAAGATCGCTTTAATGTTACTGGTGATAAACAAGCTTTACGAGTATTATATTCATTGTTTGCTGGCTCTGGTGCTTCATCCAGTAAGTTTTTTTTTCGGTGGTCAGTTGGGGGAGAAGAACAATAATTATTAATGTATCTATTTAATTTTAGTGTCTGAATTCTTACCTGCTGCAGCACCTCAACAACGATTAGGTACACCTTTTGGTGTACCAGCGCAAGCACCCCCACCTCAAGCAACAGAAGAACAATTACAAGAATGGCAAATTACTTTAACCTTGATTCTTGCCAATCGCACACCAAGAGATACAGAAGCTATTACATCACTAGGTGATATTTTACGAACTCATGGATGGTTAGATGCAGCACATATTTGGTAAGAGACTCCTTTTTTGTTTGATAGTTTCTAAATTTATCACAATTTCAAAAAAAAAAGAATTTTTATTTATTTATATAAATGTTTTGTTATTAACCATTATTTTATTAAATGCAGCTATTTGGTTTCGCCACAATCATCCTTACATTCTGGAATTGACGCTCCTCATGTGCGTTTGACATTGATTGGTGCAGAAGGAACAACAGCATTTTCTGATCTTGATGCTTATTATCTTACTGAGTTGTATGAATTTGCATTATCTACAAAACAAGGTGGAGCATCCTCCTTACCGTTCTTACAAGGATATAAGTTGGTTCATGCATGGTGGCTTGCTGATTTTGGATATCTTAATGAAGCTCAACGATATTGTGAAGCTATTGCTGATGCCATTAAAGGATATACTAAGGGTAGCCCCTACTTGCATCGTCAATTATTGGAAAATCTGAAAGAATTTAGTGAACTTTGTGAAGCCGCTAGTGGACAAAGTATTGGGTAAGAGAAATTAAACTTTTTTTCTATAAAAAAAAAAAAGAAATGAGTTGGATTTATAAACTTCCGGGTATTATTATTATATATTATTAAACTAATGCATATTATTATTATTATTATTATTATCTATATTTTAGTGATACTAAATCTTGGGTCAAAAATAAACTTTCTAAAAACATGCTTGAATCCATGTGGGGTTCATTTGAAGGCAAGTTTAACAAATTTGTTAGTGGTGAAGATATGCCAGCTGAAGAGCCTCCAGTACGTAAATCAACTGAAATCATGGGTACACCTTATGATCCAGCTAAAGACGGTCCACCCGCACGAAGTGCTTCTGCCTTTGATTTCCGTAATGCTGCTCGCTCAAGTATTGGACCAGAAAGTTTACGTCGTGCTGCTACGCCTACTGCTAATATGCCTTCTGAAGCTTATGGCAATCGTCGTTCTTCGTCTCCTGGTGTTCGAGGTCTCCAACAAACAGGACCTTTTGCTCACGCATTTACTCCACTTTCTCATTACGGTGAATCTCAGATGCAGGAACAACCGCAACAAGAAGAATTATCTCAAACAGGAGCAGTGATGGATGAACAACAACAACAACAACAACAAGCCCCAGATAATTATGGTTATGGACAACAAAGTGGATATGGTGGGTACGGATATGGAGCACAACGATCCAATGCAACAACTTCACCTTTTGGTTATACAGGTGGAGCACAACAAGCAACAAATGCTACGACATCACCTTTTGGTCATGGAGGAAGTGCTGAACAACAACCACAAAGTTATTATGGTCAAGAATCGTATAATAATTCATCAGCACCTTATAGTGAACAACAACCACAACAACAAGATCAGCAAAATGGGTATGGAGGATATGATCCTAATGCAGGCAGTGGCTGGTATGGTGGAGATCAACAACAACAGCAGCAAACCGAAACGTATCAACCCGAACAAACATCTAGTTATGAGCCACCTGTAGCTAGTAGTTATGAACCTAGTAACCAAGAAGACAATGACCTTGGATTCGGTAATTCGTCACTTACAAAGAGTAAACCGCCATCTACTGATACTACGCAAGAAAACCAAACCCAGTCAACAGCACCTGAACCAATATCACAAGAAAATCCCACAGATAAACCTCATGAAGCGGATGAAAAGAAGACAGGTAAATAATTTTCTTTTCAAAAGAATAATAATAATAATAACCTTGAGTTGTTTTTTTTATTATATTAAACATATGATTATTGTTTAATTATTATTGTAGATGAAGGTAAACATGGATGGGGCTTGTTCTCATTCTTTTCAAGAAGTTCAACACCTTCTAATGCCAGTCAGAATGAAAAGAAAGCTGTTAAAGCCAATCTTGGAGAAGAAAGTGCATTCTATTATGATGAAAAAGAAAAGCGATGGGTTAATAAAAATGTAAGTTTATTTATATTTATTTTAAAAACGTTTAAATCGTTATTACCTTCCTTTTACTAATACAATGGATACATATACACATATATATATAATACAAGGCACCTGCAACACCTGCAGCACCATCACTTCCTCCACCACCCAAAGCTACATCTAGTCCATCACCATCTAATAGAAACACACTTTTAACACCTCCTCCTCCTTCTTCTTTAACTGGTGGACCCCCTGTTTCAACGGCATCTACTCCTGGTCAAAAACAACCTCTTATGATGCGTTCCGGTAGTACACCACCTACTACAACAACTCCACCTGCTCGTGCAGCAACATCTCCACCACCTACGGCACCACCTAGTGGTGGAGCAAGACGTAGTCGTAAACCCATGCGATCCCGATATGTAGATGTATTCAATCAACCTGGAAACTAGATTTTTCTCTTAACCTTTTGTTTTTTACCCTCTATTTTTATTTTTATCTTTTATTTCCCTCCCTCCCCCTCCAGCCCCCCTCCCCCCCCAAAAAAAAAAAAATAAGCAAGATACTATTATTTTTATAATTATTATTATTATTATTGATAATTCATTTTTCTTGACCATTCCATATAAACAAGAGGCACACACTCTCATATATATATATATATATATATATATATATATATATAAAAGGTCATATTATTAATACTATTATTTTTATTACATATCAATTGTTGGTTGATTGATCAGCCGTTTCTTTCCCAATTTTTATTATAGTTACACACATGATACTTTTTTAAAAAATAGAAAGACGATCTTTTTATATTTAGTGAATTTATAAAAAAAAAAAAAAATTGAATTTAGGATGTTTGTACAACTGCCACGTGGTAAGAAAAAAAAAGTGCTTTGAATATTTTATATACGCAAGCATATTTATATATAAAGTTTTATTATTTTTTATGTGAAAAAAGAAAAAAAAAGAAAAAAATTAAAAAATCATACAACAAAAAAAAAAAAAATTATGCATAGGGTAGTGATAATAAAAGAAAGTATTTACAAAATAAAAATAATAACAATAATACATTGTTGTAGCTTGAAATTCAACAATGATGACAAAAATAATATAAAAAGATGGTACAATAATATAGTTGGTATAAAATAAGTCATGATAAATGATGATGATGGTGATGATGATGTTGTCTTTCGTTTATGACAACATTATTATCAATAGCATTAATATCGCCATGATTATCATCTATAAGGCTTGGAAATGATACATAATCATCTTTAAAAGACCAAGTGCGTTTGTCGTCATGTAAGTCGTCGCTAAGTGACGTGAGAGACGATGACCATGATTCCCAAGAAACAGATCTTGAAATCTCTTGTTCCTGATGATGAGGACGATGAGGAGTAATAGCAGTAGCAGTAGAAGCTGTAGTGATATTTTGTTGTTGTGGTGGTTGCTTTTGTATTCCCTCTTGTTTCTGTTTATTCTTATTGTTAATTGTTGTTGTACTTGTCGTCGTCGTCAATCGCTTTGTCCAGTCGGAAGATAGTAGGAATTGAAACATTTTTATATATGAATATGTATATATATTTGATGAACAGATAAATAAATATATTTTAGGTATATATATAATACTGAAAGAACAATAGAAAACGACAAGATTAAAAAAAAAGAAAAGAAAACAACACAGTAACAAAAAAAAAACAAGTAAAGAAACGAAAAGAAACAAGAAAGAAAGTAAGTCTATATATAAAGGTTATACCTAAGTGTATTAATAATTAGAAGAAGTAAAAAAAGTAACGAGATAATTAAATCATTCTTCCTTAGAACAGGGATTTTTGTTGGTTGTTTTTGTTAGTTGTTGTTATTTTTATTCGTCCATTTATTAGATGAGGAGATAATAACAAAAGGATGGTTCCACGTTTTACTCGAAATAGTAAAAAAAAAAGATCGTGGTTTCTTTTCGTTTTCGGCAGCATCCACGGAAGGGAGAGCTCTCATTCCCGATTCTATTAACCTTTCCCTTCCTTGGAAATAAAATTTCATATTATGATTATTTTCTCATTGTCATTGTGGCGTGTTCTATACATGAATTTGACGGAACCTCTTTTCGCTTTTTATTCCGTTGTTTATCCTCTTTGCCTTAATTCTATGAATAGAGATAGAGCTAGAACTCTACTTAGCAAACCAACATGAAACTCCGAATAGGATACAAAGGGAAAATTGTGGGCAATGGGTGACTTGGATTAGAAAACCACCACCATTCAATTATTATCTCCACTCCTAACACGAACGAAAACTAAAAAAAAAATAATCTATAATGGCTGACCAAGATCACCCCATGCCTGATGCTCCAACAACAGATGTAATTCCTGATAACAAAGAATCTATACCAGAATCATCTACTTCTGCTCCTGAGCAAGCAGAATCACAACAACAACAACAACAACAAACAGTACCAGATTCCGTTCCAGAGGAACAACCACCACAATCTGTACCAGAACGAGTATTGCCAGAACAAACCGAACCATCAACAACGACAGAACAACCATTGGTAGAACAAAATCCCTCCGAATCAACGACTACAACAACAGCAGCAGCAGAAGTAGAAACAGTAACAGCAGCAGCAGAACAATCAAATGAACAAACCAAAGAACAAGAACAACAACCTCTTTCTAAAGAAGAGGTAGAACCAATGAAAGTAGACTCAACAGAAGAGCCTAAAGAATTATCAAAAGAAGAACAACAAAAAGAACAACGATCTAAAATGGAAGAAGAAGCACGTAAATATTTACAAGATCAAACAAAACAAGTCGCTATACCTCATTACGCATCTTGGTTCAACATGGAAACCATTCACGACATTGAACGCGTCTCTTTACCAGAATTCTTTACCGGTCGTAGCAAATCAAAAACTCCTAACATTTATCAAGATTATCGCGATTTTATGATTAATACTTATCGATTGAATCCAACAGAATATCTTGCAGTAACAGCATGTCGACGTAACTTGGCTGGTGATGTGTGTGCCATTATGCGTGTTCATGCATTTTTAGAACAATGGGGTTTAATTAACAGTGAGGTAACAAAAAAAAAAGAAGAAAAAGAAGTGTTAAACAAAAGAAAGAAATAATAATTTTAACTAATAATTGAATTATAATAGTGTGACCCAGCAACATTACCATCCACTGTGGGTCCACCTTTTACAGGTCATTTCCGATTGACGGCAGATACACCTCGTGGGTTACAACCTTTCCGACCGAGTATCAAGGCAAAAATGGCAAAATCTGATGACAACAAAAAGAACGAACTTGAAATGAATCTACAACTACGACAACAATTATTTGAAAGTACTCAAGAACAAGCTGAAAACTTGAGTCACAAGCCATATTATTGCACCACTTGCGGTACAGATTGTACTCGTGAACGATACCATAGTCTAAAGACAAAAAATATGGACTTATGCCCAACTTGTTACAAAGAAGGTCGTTTCCCATCTACTGTGATGAGTAGTGATTTTATCAAGCATGAACCTGGACGATACGAACATGCTGAAGATGATTGGACGGATGAAGAAACTTTGTTATTATTGGAAGCTATTGAAACTTTTGATGATGATTGGAATGCCATTGCTGAACATGTTGGAACACGGACTCGGGAACAGTGTATTATGCATTTCTTGCAATTACCTATTGAAGAACCTTATGTATCGTCTATGCCATCAGCTCGTATATTGGAACATAAACGGACACCCTTTTCACAAGCAGATAATCCAGTCATGTCAATTTTGGCATATTTGTCATCCGCTGTCGATCCAGAATTAGCATCTATCGCTGCAGAAGCTGCTATTGAATTTCAAGAAACTGGTAAACGTAAAAAGATTCAACAAGACGAAGATGAAAATATGGATGAAGGTACTCAACAAGTTAAGAAACCACGTAATGCTGTTGAAAAAGCTGCTGCTGTGGCTCTTGGATCTGCTGCAGCTAAAGCCAAATCCTTGGCTGGTATTGAAGAACGTGAAATCCGGCGCTTGGTACACTCTGTCATTGACTTTGAGGTCAAAAAACTTGATACGAAAATGAATCATTTTGATGAATTAGAAGCCGTATTGGAAAATGATTTGGAACATATTGCACAATTACGTCAAGAAGTGTTTTTGCAACGACATGCAGTCAAAAAGACCTCAAAATTGGTGCACGATGAAATTAATAGTAAAGGATCCAGTATTTTATCCGCTGTAGAGAATGGATTAAATCCGATGCAATTACAACAAATTGTTAATGAAAATCTTTACAATGAAAATTATCGATTATTTACCGAGTCAAACGATTTTTCACGTCCTTCAGATAAATCATCAATAACAACAACAGACGAAGACAATAGTAAAATTAATGATGGAGATAAAACATCACAACCACAACAGGCTTCAATTCTTACATTACAATAATTAAATCCAAATTCAAAAAAATAATAATGATGAAAAAAAGTTAAAATGATATTTTATATATAAAGTTACTATTATTATATTATTTGATATTCATTCATTGGTGCTTTTATGTGTTGCTAGATTTATTAATTTTCCCTTTTTGTAATGACGACTACTTAGCCATGATTCAGTTTAGAAAAAGCGTATTTATGGGATTTGAGAACTGTTATGTTGGTGATACATTTGAGGCGTTCGTGTACCCAAACGCCATATCTACTTTTTATTTGATTAGCCATTTCACATCTTTTATTTTATCATCTTGAGCCACTATCCAAATTTATATGAAATACTACTGTTTTTTTTTGTTTATAAAACTATATTTTTGTTGTAAAAGAAATTGTATTCTTATTCAGATTATTTTGATAATCTGTACATATTTAATTATATTAAATGCATACGTACGTATTATAATTTTAGATTCGCAAACCTGGCTGCGCCATTCGGAGCAGGTGGCGCAGATACACCCTATATGCATCATCACAGGACTTTTCCTTACCTATATGTAAGGGAATACAATAAAAAGTGGAGTCATACATATTGGCGGGAGAATCTAGACCCCATTATAACAACTAAAATCTGTTAGTGAACGGTCCCTCTTTTTGCGTTACTAGGCACTGATCCCTGATGACCCAATTCGACTTCATTTTTTTTTTTTTGACGTGAGAAAACAATTTAATAATTTATAACAAACAATTCACCACCGATTTTTTTTTCTTCTTCGCTGCCTCTATCCACTTACTAGTACTACTTCTCGGACGATTATTTCAATTGCTTGCCGAGATATGACGTAGAGTTGCAAAATAAATATTTTTGCTGGAAAGTTATTTCTCTCATTAGTAAAATTTCAATTAATAAAACTTCCCCTTTTACTGTTTTTGGTAACTTAGGTAGTCTTTCAAATACTTTGTGTTCGTCATATTTTTTTCGCAGAAAAAAGGGTTTTAACTTTGCGGAAATTCTTAAAGGTTTGCATCATAGATGACGCAAAAGTTGATTATCATACACCCAAGTGAAAAATGTAATAGAGAAAATGACAATACTACATATTATTATTTCTATAATACGTGATTAGTATTACAGGCTATTAAAAATTTTATTACGATTTGCTGCGGCTATATATTTTGTATAGTTGACTTCTCCTCCCGAGTTCTCACTTTTTTTATGCGCGCCACTGAAAAAACCGCAGCAGATAAAAAAAAACATTGGCGTTCCTGAATCGTAGATCCTCCTTTTTAGTTCGACAGCATAAAAGATTACTATATTCGGGAACATTTTTGAATCTTGGCAAGCTGATACAAAAAACACCTTTTTTTCTTTATTTACTTTATTTTCCCCTGACAAATACAGAATCTGTATGATATGAATACTTAATTTAGTTAATAGCAATAGAAGAAAAAATGATATCACTGTACGAAAGGACCAAGTAAATAAATAAAAATAAAACACCATTTTACCGCCAAAAAAAAAAATCATGTTAATAATGAGAATGAATTATTATTATTTTGTTTTATTATTGATTCGAAAAAGCATAAAGTTGTATAGATATTATAATTAATTGGGGAAGTTTACAAAGAGTTTTTATACATATACAAAAAAAAATGACAATTTGGTTGATTATACAACTTCAAAAAAGTCTTTAATATCAAATGAGGTACAGTTAAAAGAGAAAAAAAAAATAGAAGAGGGAAAAAACCCCTATTCAATTAGAGATTATATACATATATAAAAAGAAAAAAAAAGGTGTACTCTTGATCATCATATACTAGATAAAAAGAAAATGAATGGAATCATATTGAAAAAGGTCTATAAATGAATTGTGTGATGGGTGAGATTGTTGCTTGATATATACGTGTTCATGATTAAATGCGAGTGTGTATGTACTTGTAAAATGTATGTTATGGTATAAGATTGTAATTGATAACAAAGTCGTTGTGATGAATTATGTGCAAATATTATTATTATAGTCTAGTTTATGAAATAAATAGTGTTGTTCTTGTTGTTGTCTTCGTTTATTATTATGCACCGGTTCTTGCGATCATGATACGAGTTGCACATTGTTGTGCATATAATTGTATTCCATTGACGTACACCAAACCATGTAATGACTTGACATAAACATTGGCGGATTGACCAGTACGAAATAAATTTTCAATTGAATAGTTTGCCTGGGGATCGAAAGCTAATATAATTTATTAATTAAAATGCATTGTAAAAAAAAAATTATTTTTATATGAAAAATATCCTTACGAATCCATTGACTTCCAGCTTGATAGACCCACTGAACTGCCATTTTTATAAAGTGATGATGAGTAAATTAAAAAGTTAAAGAGTTAAGAAAAGAAGAGTTAACATTAATTTGAATCAAATCTAATCAATCAACTTATATATATAGCTGAGCTCGGACCAACTACTATCTACCTATAAGAATGATAGGTTTCAATTGCGCAGCATGCAATCACAAAGTATTGACACCTGTAGTGACTGGTTTTTTAAGCGTTTTATATCTGAGTCGTTTCCCCAGCCTGTGTGAGTCAGCTAGGCAGCACCAAAGTAGGGTGAAATGACTGGTTTTTTATACAACCACTGCGCACTTTAACGCTTCTTCTTTTTTTATTTTTATTTTTTAGCTCACAAGATGATTATACTTGGTTTCCATGGTGACCGACACGTTTTTTTAATTATCGTCTAGCGGATCTGTGGCGCTATTTTATTTTCCTTATTTTGCTGAGTAGGATAGGTCGAGTTTAAGGTAACACACTAATTTTTTAAAACATCTCCACAACCATTACCCTTTTCAACAAAGTCATCAAGAGCTAAATGATGAAAAGCGTCATATGTTTGGATCAGCACAATAAGAAAGGTAAAAAGTATGGAAATTAACTTGTGGATCGACTGTCCCGCTCTACTTAAAATTATAATACTAACCATTAATATTCGATATATCACTTGTCATTTCTCGTTGGTTCTTGTAGCCCTAATTATAGAATCCTCCAATTAAATTCACTCTGGCGCTGTCCCTGCCCTGGTATCACCACTACCATTAAATATTACATACTCGCTCTCAAAAAAAAAAAATCATTGTTTTTACTGGGTTTTTTTATTACACAACCTATGCGCATGACTCTTCTCTCCAAAATTCAACTCTTTTTCACTTTTCTTTTGTAGGGACTGATTCCTAATACCATTCATACGAACTTTTTTTCTTTTTTATATCAATCAAGAGTCATAACACGTTAACACATCATTATACATTATAATTGTCTTTGCGTTACATGCTTCACTCCCCCACCAGCAGTCAGTTTGTTTTGTAAAGTTATTGTTAAGTCTACGTATATTACGTATGTAGACACAAAAAAAAAATACAGTAAGTCCTGTTAATTTCATCCATGTTTAATTTCAACCCGTTAATTTACTTGTTTTTTCCAGGGATAGTCACAAAACATAGTGTCAACTTTTACATCCCCTTTAGTTTTACTTTCATAGTGATTTTGAAGGCTTGAACTTAAGCGGCCTTACAAAACATGACTTGAGAAAGGCTTTTATTGGTTTTCTGTGATAAAGAAGCTATACAAAAAAGTAGCTTGTTTATAAGACAACAACTGTTTCGATTTATTTCGAAAAATCAAAGGAACTATGATAGCTCTACTTCAGTACCAACATTGATTATATCTATGGTACTCACATACTTCTTATTTAGTGATTAATCTCATCAAAAAAAGATGTCAAAGAAATATTAACTATATAATATAAAGCAAATTACAAAGCACTAAAAATAGCTTATTGATTAAAAGCAGTAGTGCAGTAATGATAGTATACGTATGCATTCATTTATTTATTATTATTTTCTGTTAAACTTTTTACCAGTCTTTCTTCCGACACGATACCTCGATAATTGCATTCCATCGTTCATTTCACAAAATAGCCAGATATGAAGTGCATGAAATTAACGGGGGGCTGCTGTATAAAAAGTAGAAAAAATCAGATAATTGGTAAAATTTTTATTCAATAATAATCATATCTTTTTATTTGTATTATAAAGAAAGAAGAAATTTTATTTATTATTTATTATTTATTTACTAAGCCGGTAGTTAAAAATAAGAGAAGAGTTTACAAATTTTGTCATCATAGTGGTTGTCATAATCATTACCAACCATGATCGAGTATAACATTGTAATATAATTATCGCATCAATATATACTCATAACGTGCGGCGTAGCGAATTAAGGATTTTTGTGTTACATAGTCTATTTTTGTAGCTACTTGGAACAATTCCCCATTGGGAGCTGGTTGAAAATGCAGAAGGGTCAATAAAATCCTATACTATATACAAAATAGAAAAAGGAATGGAAATACAAATAAAGGAGAGGAAGGGAGATAAAAAGTAAAAATAATGATAGAGAAATATATAGTAGATAAAATTGAGAGACCAGAATGTGCCAACGATCGAAGAAAAATTAATAATATATGATGACGCGTGAAAAAGTAAAATCAAAAAAAGAGTTCATAATGAAGTGCAAAGATTGGTTGGTGTTGTTGTATATATATATATAAATTGAATTGTTCTGATGTATATTGTTGTATGCAAATGCGTATGTTGTGTGTAAATGTGTCTGTTGTGTGTAAATGTATCTTTTGCGTGTAAATGACTGTTGCGTGTAAATGTGCCTGTTGCGTTTAAATGACTGTTGTGTGTAAAATATGTGTTTTTTGCGTGCAAGTGTGGCTAATATGTGCAGGTGTACCCGATATGTGTAAATGTATGTGGAAGTGTGGATATGAATATGTGTATGGATATGTGTATGTGAACGTGTATCTGTGTACATAAAAAAACAGAGGATTGATACTACACGCCAGTTCGAGCAATTGGTATTCTAGTAGAAAATTGTTGTACGTAAAGAGCAGGACCGTTGACATAGACGACTCCTTGCAATGATGGAACGTAAACATTCGCGGAAGAACCACGTCGCCAAAGGTGTTCTATAGAGTAATTCGTTTGTTGATCGAAAGCTAATCTTTTGTATTAATTATAAGAGTATAATAAAAAGATACTGCTTGTATAAATAGATATACTTACGAATCCATACGGTTCCTGCTTGATATACCCATTGAAAGCTCATACTGTGATGAAAAATAGTATATAGTTGTAATGTATAATAAAACAAAGAAGACAGAAAGTGGTAGCAGATGTGATGACAACCAATTGATGTTTGTTGTTGTTAAAATGTAAAACACAGACCCTTTTTATACTCTCGAAAAAATATATTTATATTTATTTTTACATGAAAAGTGATCTTGGTATTCTAAATAAAGTTTGACGCTTAGCCCATTTCTGGGTGCTGGTATTACATACATGAGTAGCGTAGCATGAAATTTTTTTTTGAAACATTTCATTCGAAATCAATGTTATTGTTAGGGATTACCATGCATTCCATTTTGTTGCTTCAAATAATTCATTTTGTTCTTATTGTTATTACTAAAGGTACTGATTTTGTTTAACTCTATAGCTATTTTTATATAATAAATGTTTGAGAAACAGTGAGGAATTTATTGATCCATATATTTTGGCAGTTTTTTTTTTTTTTTTTTTTTTTTTTTTTTTTTTTTTTTTTTTTTTTTTTTATTAAAAACTTTTTTTTTTTTTTTTTTTTATTTTTTTTTTTTTTTTTTTTTACAAAAAAAAATCCCTTTTTTTTTTTTTTTTTTTTTCCCTTTTTTAATTTTTTTTTTTTTTTTTTTTTTTTTTT
>JAEPRB010000086.1:0-147424 GCA_016758965.1 Circinella minor | reverse complement strand
CGAGTTGTTTTCATTTTTTAGCAATTATATAGAAAGATAAAATAAAAAAACATGATTCAGATTTATTATCCACAAATTCATATAAAGCATTGGGCGTGGGGGTCTGGGGCGTAGCCCCAGCTTGGGGAGTCAAGGGGGGGAACCCCCCTTTGCGGCGCAATCCGTTAAATGACCCGAAGCGAAGCGAAGGGGCTCATTTATCCGAGCGAAGCGAGGAAGGGTTGCTAGTAGTTATTAATATTGTATTATTTATAAACAGAATGATAATTTTTAAAAAAAAATAACCAACAAAATATTAGATTATGTACAATATGTCTTTATATATTGCTAATAATTTTATATTCATAATATAAGGGTAGCATATAGAATAAGATATAATTAAGTTTATTATTTATTATATATTTAATTAATATATCTTTCCATTTGATTAAAAATGTATAATTATTTATTTTATGTTAAATGTATTTGAGTTGTTTCTTAAAAATCTTTTTATAATTACTATAAATAAATATATATTTTGATTTTAGAAATAATTTATAAAAGAATTTCTCGATTTTAGATTTTCTAAAAAATTTAAACATGGAAGTTTTTGAAAAAAACAATCCTTTAGGATTCATGTTTCTATTTTAAGTGTTGTCTTTTGTTTTTCAGATATTTATTAAATAATTTTCTTTTGATAAATATTTTTTTATAGTTATATTATAATTTAGAATAACTTATATTTGTCAAGGGTTATTATATTAACTATAGACAATAACATAATCAAATAGATTCCGACTTGTCCTCTCTGGCAGAACATGAAGTGATACGAAATTTCTTTGAGGCAAAAAGAAAACAAGAAATAAGAATTCTGTCACAACAAGAATTAATGACGTGGGACACGGACTTATTAATCAAAAACATAAAGAAAAAATGGGTTTTTACGGAAAAATTAGAACTTTATGAGCTACAAAAGAAGGCATTGATACTGATCACGTTGGGGACAATGGCAAGACCAGGGTCCGACATAGGAAGACTACAACGAAGAGATGTTCTCTTTGAAGAACATGATACTCAAATCAATGGAGTAAACAATTCATTTCAGACAACCAAAAGAAACTCAAGTAAAATCAATCCGATTGGGCACCATGTCAGATAAAAACATTTGTCCAGTTTACACCTTATTTATGTTTGTAACACGCTCAGAAGATATACAATCAAGTCTAACGGAAGCACACACATTATGGCTGGCGTACATTAACTAACCGGAAAAAGTAAAGTCGATCAAACCAAGTACAGTCAGTAAATGGATCAAGGAAGAAATGAAGAATGCAGGCATTGATACATCTATTTATAAAGCTTATTCCATCCGATCAGCTTCAAGTACCAAGGCAGTGGAGTCGGGGCACTCGATAAACGAAGTTAAGGACCATGCCAACTGGAGTCAAAATTCAAACACCATGGAAAAATACTACTACAAACCGACGATGCAAAAAATGAAAAGCACCGAGATTATAAATTCAATTTTTTCGAATACGGAAAACAATACCACATCGGAAGTTGGAACGGAAGCAATAGAGATTGTATTAGGAACGACATCCAATACGAATATTGCTGAAGTGGAGACTGAAGATGTGGTACAACCCACCCTGTCAACATCATGGGTTTCGTTTTTGGTAGAAAAAAAAAATTGAATTTAGTAATTTAGAATTAGTGGCTTAACTCTGAAAGATATGAAGAAAAGAGGATAGAAACTTTTTTATTAGAATTATATATACGTAAAGGAAAATAAAGCGCAGCTCAGAGAGTATGTACCACATCTTCAGTCTCCACTTCAGCAATATTCGTATTCAAGAAATGTCAATAATAATAGGGAATGACTACGGGCGCGCCAAAAATTCATAATCAGACGAGGGGCGCGCCAATTCTGAGCCGGCACTTTAGTAACATGGCGCGCCCTTCGTCTACCCTTCTTCTTTCATTCAAAATATTCACAATCTCAAAAATACTTATTAACAATATATCTAACATAGTGTGTCAATTGAACATAGAGTTTCTTTCCATTTCTACTCTTAAAATATATTTAAAAATCACTGTAGCAAAAAAATCTAGAAGAATGCAATATATTGTAACTTTACAAAGAAGCCAATAACAAAAAAGAAGGAGCGAAGCAGTATGGCATATTAGATTAAAAAGTGGTACCAAATGTGAGCATATATCAGTAATACGTATGTAAATATATTCTGTTGTGTCATAAATAAACGAAATTACAAGAAAGGAACATGTGAATTATAATATTGAATGGGTGGGGTCAGAAGAGCAGCTGAAAAAAGGATTATTTACATAGGATAAAAGAATAATTTATATAATACAGATTACCAAGTAAGAAAGTACCATATAAATATGAAAGAAAAAAGAATATGGGTCATAGTAGAACGAAAAAAAAAAGATGACATAAATATAATAGTACAAAACGATAAAAAAAATCAAATCAACATAAATATGAATAAAATAGCTTATAGAAGTCACTGCTAAAAGTCACAGCTTCGTCTTGTAGCTCGTGATAGACTCCAGAGCCAAGGTTTTGATTTTTAAACAAGACTTCTATTGCATCCTCATATAAAATATTGCTGTAATCTTGTTGAATGATAAGTCAAGCACAAGCCCTAAGCACAAAAACTCTTTGTATGAAAGAAATCCTGCTTGTCGATGGATCCCGTAATAGCAAGCTTATATTAATATATAAGCATCAAATATTAGTATAAGTACAATATTTCCATTACATAAATATTTCAAAATGGCATTACTGAAGCCTTCAAAAATAAAGAATAAAAATAAAAACAGTATATATACATCAATATATTTTAATAGATCTTCAAATGGGTTAATTTTATTCATAATTCTTTTATTTAAAGTAGAGGAAAACCCAGTTTAAATAAGACACGTTTCATAAATTATAGCAGACTTGAACAAGAGCAAGCATAAATAAAACAGACGAAGGGCGCGCCATGTTACTAAAGTGCCGGCTCAAAATTGGCGCGCCCCTCGTCTGATTATGAATTTTTTGCGCGCCCGTAGTCATTCCCTAATAATATTTATTTCATCTGTAATTAATGGTGTATAATCCATTGTATAATCTATTTTTTATTTGTTAAATTAAATTCAATTTATATATAAAAAAACAATTATTTTTATTAAAAATAGTTATGTTTTTGTAAACATTAAGGTAATGCATATTCCACTAGGTGAGAGAGAGCGGTGGGTGTGTTTGTTGTTTTGTTCCATTCTTACAGAGATTATTCAAAAAGAAAAGAATTGAAGATAAGAATAGTGAAAAAAATTACCAGTGTTGTATGGAACGAGAAATATAAATGAAATAAAGTAAGAGAAAAATATATAACAAATAAATAAAAAGCCTTTGAGAATCGATTAGGTCTTTTTATTATATGAATAAAAAGCAAGATAAAAAGATAATTCTGTAGTATTTAATTTTTAATCTATATTTATATTTTTTGGTATATAATTCCCTCCCTATCCTACTATAATGTCTTTTAAGGGTTGATCGGTGGTGATTGTCAGTTGTTGGCATCAGGTTTCCCATATTCTTCATCCATGGTTGTAAGTTTGTCCAGTATTCTTCCATATAGGGTGTTCCAAAAATTCGATATCTTTGTCAGTCATTCCTTGTATATTTATTTTTACTCTTGATAATTGCCATACGACCACCTTCTATTTTTCTCTTATTTTAAATACGAGTGGTAGATTGATATGTGTTATTCTGTAGAATTATTGAAACCAGTGGTATGTCGTCTACCATAGTGTCATTGGAACTACATCTCTGATCTGTTGTTATTTCAATTGGATGATCGTTCGTAGAATAAATTTCTAAGTGGAAAATAAGTACATTTACTTTTTCTTCTATCATTGATTGAATGCAGCTAATGCTGTTGCCTCTGGATCCAGTCTTGGATTCCAGAACCGATGTAACCGTCAGCTGTGTCTCAACATGGATTGTATCAAATGCCAGTAGTTAGCACTTATTGATTTTTTTTTGAATAAATGTTAGAAAATCATCCCTTCTTATAGCAGGTTTTCTTTCCATTCTTTGACAGCGAAGTTGATCTGCTTTTCCTATTGGTATTCTACTTTTAATTTGTACTGGTTATAAAGATCCTATATTTGTACTGCTAGATTTTGTAAAATGGGTGATGATATTGAAATGCACTCTTTTTTCAAGGATTTATTTAACTTTTGTTTAGATAATTGATAGGTCATTAATCCTCCTCCAATGATACCTTTGGTAGAAAAATGTACATGGAAAGTACATGCTTAAGCAAGTCCAATAATTTGCAAGGGTTTACGTATTTTGCTTTAAATTTTGATCAATGGAATGTAATCTCCATCAATACAAAGGATAAGAAGAGACAAGTCAATAAACACAATACACACAAATCCATATAAAACTAGTAAGAGAGTTGCATCTCAAGGATTAGAAACTATGAGATATTGGACAGAAAAAGAACAACCTTATTCAATCAACATCAGAGAACTATTAGCAATCTTGCTTGCCATTAACCTACATCTAAAAAAGAATACCGAAATGCAAATAGTATAAAAATGTATACAAACAATATGACAGCATAAAAAAAGGGTTGTCACAAATCAGAAGAGGCAGACCGCTTCTACAACAGCTCTAAGCTGTGCTTGATAATAATCCATCTTTACCATATGAGATTCAACCATTACATTTTACCATTGATTGACTCTAGCATTCAGAAAATAATTTGGGATTTAAGAGATGTCATAAAGTCTGACCAATACTTATCCATGTTCTCTGTAAAATAGACCTGATTGAAGCTTCCCGAAAAACATTTTGATGACAATGAAAATTAGACCCTAAGGATACTTAAGATTCATAACAAACAAGCAACCGGAGTGTTTTATCAATTATTACCTCCTTTTGAGCCAGATTTTTTTTCTTTTTCTTTGAGTTAATCTTTTCTATCATCACCACCAATAATCCTCTCTTCACTAACTTTAACTTTTTTCTTCCTAAGATTTTTTTTCAGTTAACTTACTTTTTTGATATGTATATATAATTATTTTTCACGAAGTACTGTGAGAAAGTGACCATATCTCTCAGAGGTGCAGGTCAATCCAAGTCTTCTATTTGAATAAATTTAAGGTATTACAACGTGGAGTTTACGTATTAGATGATGTTACTTTTTCCAAAATAATTCTTTTTATTACTATTTTACGTGTCAGTTTTTTTTTTTTTGGCTTAAATATTTTATATTCTATTAAAAAATCAAGAATTAACTACTGCTATCTGTACGACACGTTTATATGAGTACCACTCTATTAAAAAAATATATTTATCCACCGTATAGGTAAGATTGCAATACATAATTAGAATCATCAGTCTTAAGAAAAAAAAATGTGGGTCAATTCTGCTTGGACAGCTTTGTCTCAGCGAATCATATATCCGTCAACTTGAGTTTTTTTGACGTTGAGAAGATAATCAAAGAATATTCATTACACAAATGTTATAAATATTTAATAATTGTACCTTTTCGGTCCTCTGGCTATTTTCATTATAATTAGCTTTTAAAAGGAAAAATTATATCTAAGAGAAGCTATAAAACGAACTGAGCGGTATAATCTATTGCATTATTGATCATTTTTATATGCTCGGCACATATTATAATAAATATTATAAAATGTTATTCATATATATTTGAGTAAATAATCTTAGACCAGTCTATTAATTTTACTTTAGTCTCTTAATTTTATATTACAGAAATATGAATGTTGACTATTTTCATGTATATTTTAACTTGAATAATACTTTGAAAGTTTGCATCATGGTTACGGAAATCTATAAGTTAGAAGGTTTATATATATATTGAAAACAACCAAAACTCACTCATAAAATAATAATATAAACTTTTTGAACTAATATTCATTCTATACTTTCCTTTATCCTTTCCTCCTCATTATCATACTATTAGCACAAATATTTATTATTCCTTTTCCTTCATTATATGATAACGAAAAAAAAAAAAAAAAAAAAAACCAGAGCGATCGATTGAATCACTCCCGCTATTTTTTATCCTCTTTTTTTTTTTGTTGAAAGACCATTTATTATGCATTTGCTTAATCCCATTTTCATTTGACATTTTCATTTTTTAATTGATGTCCAATTCTGTATCATCTTTTTTATATCCTCTTCACTCGTTGACAACACTCGTCCACCTCTTAGTCCATTCGTTTCCAGTCATTTCATGTCCAAATTTGATGAATCTGATGCTGATGTGGATAGTAAAAAAGATTTATAGATGTTGAAAGTAAAGTTTTCAACAATGTGAATAAATTTTAATTAAAAGTTTGGAAACTTGACAACGATTTTTTATTGTTCTAAAAAGACTAAAGAGTAATAGCAATAAGGGGAAACTAATACTATTAGAAGTCTATTAATAACAATGCATAAAAAAGACCGATCGCAAAAAAACAAGTCGGCATAATCGATACTTCACGGTGGTAAATTGATAATGATTTAATCTTATAACTTAAAGTGAAGGGGGGGGGAAGATAGACACAGATAAAAGAATACGAGTTATTTTATATAAGTAAAACGATACAGTCAACATTTATTATATTATCCCACGCTTAGATGTACATTATCTCATCTTAATTTCTGTGTGATAAAATGTATTATTTATATTAGGTAAATCAAAACGAAGATCAGTTTCCTTTTTTCATTCATTCTTTGTTTCTAGCGATAGACAGACAAGTAAAATACTTTTAAAACTATGAAAGGTTATCTTATTACTAAACTACTCAAAGGACCTGATGAATTGATATTGCGAACTGATTTAATTCCAAAAGAACCTGAACAAGGAGAAGTTCAAATTCGTGTTATGGCAGCTGGATTGAACTTTTTTGATATTCTCCAGGTAAAAATGAATAGAACTCATTGGTCAATTATGTTCTTTTATTAAATATGAAACATAAAACAAGTGTAAATTAAATTAAACATAATCAAAACAAAAAAACCATATATAAAGATCCAAGGAAAATATCAATGGAAACCACCTCTGCCTTTTATACCAGGAAGTGAATTTAGTGGTATTGTTACTCGTTCGACTGTGCCAGAATATAAACCTGGTGATCAAGTTTTTGGGTCTAACCATTCTCTTGCAGAAATTGTAACTGCAAAAGCACGACAAATTCAACTTATACCTAAGAACATGTCATTTGAAGAAGCAGCAGCATTTCAAGTTACGTTTCCAACTAGTTACGCAGGTCTTGTTATACGTGGACAATTAAAGCCTGGAGAATATTGTCTTGTTCATGCTGCAGGTGGAGGAGTTGGATTAGCTGCCGTACAAATTGCTAAAGCGCTAGGTGCTATTGTTATTGCAACAGCTAGTTCTGCAGAGAAATTAGCAGTAGCTAAAACCAATGGTGCAGACTACACAATTAACTATCTTGATAAAGATTGGACTGATCAAGTTAAAAAATTAACTCAAGGACATGGAGCGGATGTTGTATATGATCCAGTTGGTCTTGTAGAAGAAAGGTAATTTTTTTTAAAAAAAATTATTCCCCCCAAAGTTATTGGTTTCTAAAAAAGAGAGTAGTCAATGCATTATCATAAAGCGAGTAAATTGATGCATTGACTAATTCATACTATAGGGAGTATAAAAAAAACATTATTATTAATACCGCGGAATTATTATCATCAATAGTACACGATGTATAGCATGGAATGGAAGAATTGTCGTCATAGGTTTTGCAAAAGGAACTTTTGAAAAATTACCAACCAATCGGATCTTATTAAAGAATATCTCAATCATGTAAGTCAAAAAGTTAATAGTTTTATCATTTTTATAAAGCAAATTCACTCATATTTATTATTTATAGTGGTCTTCATTTTGGTGCCTATGTTCAGTTTGAACCGGAAACTATTGAAAAGACTTGGAATGAACTTTATAAATTATTTGAACAAAAAAAAATTAAACCTATTGTCTATCCAAAAATTTATAATCTAGAAACAGCTAATCAAGGCATGAATGCATTAGCTAGTAGAAAAACTTATGGAAAAGTTATTGTAGCAGTTAATAGTGATAGTAATAGTAGTAAACTCTAATAATAGTACATATACCCTCCACAAATAAAAGAAAACATAAATAGTAAAACCATTTTTGATTCTCTTTTAAGCACTTAAAACTCCACTTTCTCTCTCCTCCACTAGTTTAAGTGCATAATGACCATGTGGGGACCACTTGTCCTTTTTTTATTTTTTGCATACCATAGTCCACTTTCGGCCCTATTTTTTTCTACCAATTAAAATATAGCGGTTATTTAAACTTAAATGTGCAAAAAGTAAAAAATAACACAAATTAGGTTATGTGTGTAATTTCTTTTTTTCTAAACAAAAAGACGCTTTGAATCCAAACTTTTACAATTATAATAAAAGACTCGGATCTGGGGAAAAAAGAAAAAAAAAACCGTTTTGAAAAAAATCTCATTCTTCTTTTATATTTTACATTTTGACACAATTATATTCCCAGGATAATGAGTAATTCTTCATATTCCATGGAACATCAGGAATCTGTTGTGTTTACTAATACCACACCGCCACAACCACCTCAACAACAACAACAACAACATACTACTCAACAATCTCCACAACAGAAACCTTCCAATGCGAATACATTTGTTCACAAGTTATACAAGTAAGACATTGACTTTGCAATTTATTATGACCAACAAAAAAAAGTAAAGAGAAACTCATGTTATTTTTTTTTATATAGTATGGTAATAGATAATCAATACCAACATCTTATTGCCTGGACTTATACGGGATCTTCCTTCATCGTTTGTAACATTGCCGAATTTAGTAGAGATGTACTACCGAAACATTTTAAGCATAATAATTTTTCGAGTTTTGTTCGACAGCTTAATATGTAATTTATATTTATATTTATATCTTTTCAAAAAAGAAGTCTATATCAGATAACAGCTTAACATGTGAACTTAATATTTTTGTTCAGGTACGGGTTTCACAAAGTGAATAAATCACCTCGAGGTCATCGTACCCTTGCAGAAAACCAGATCTGGGAGTTCTCGCATCCACGATTCTTACGTAACAGAGCTGATTTATTGGATGATATCAAACGTAAAGCCATTGAAGCTGATACAAGTCGTGGAAGAGATAATCGAGATTTACATAGTCATATGACAATGATGCAAGTTACTCATTCAGATATGATGCAAAGGATCAATCATTTATTTGAAAATTTTAATGAACTTGTTAAGGAATTAGCAGAAACTAAAAGAAAACAAGCATCACAGGAAGAATTGATGAAAAATATGCTTCAATTTATTAGTCAACAAAATGGTGGTCATATTCCTCCTGAGTTGAATTATCAATCACCTCAACAACAACAACATAATCAACAACATCATCATCATAATCATCATTCATCCTTATCTATTACTACTAATACTATCACCACATCACCATCTATGCAACCAACAATTCAATCGACAACAAATGCTCCAACACCTTCAATTTTTATTACTTCACCTGATCATCCCCTTGATTCCACTACCACCACATCACCTAACATTCATCCCCATCCCCATCAACACCAACATCATGATGTTACTACTCTTGATGCTGCTGTTGCAGCCGCTGCTGTTACATCAGGTCATCCAATGTTCATGCAATCTTCTTCATCATCATCGTCATCGTCATCACGTAGTCCACTTACAGTTCAAACACAAAATTTATCACCTTTTCCTCATCATCATCAACGTCATTCATCTACAAGTTCATTAAATTCTCCTATATCTCCTTTGGCATTAAGTCCATTTGGTATGGCAAACAGTCCAAGTCCAATGGTATCTGATGATGATTCATCACTTTATTCTCCTCATTCACCTAATACACCTAGAAGTCAAGCTTCAACATCGATGTTAGCTGTTGATCCACCTACACCAAGGCCGTCAGGTGGAAATATAAGTAGTAGCAGTGGTGATAGTACACAAGGAAACAATCCATTTACATTTGTTGTCAACCCAATGGATTCGCTTTCGCATCATTGATACAAAAAAGAAAAGAAAATAACATAATATATATATTGTTATATATGTATATGTATATTTAAATTTATTCGAGTGATATAATGCGCAGGTTCGCGATATATGTTATGTTATTGAGGTGGAATTCATTCAATTTATGTATTATTAACTTATATTATTTGGTGTATGAAAACCTTTATTATTACTATTATTACTTTTACTACTATTATTATTGTTATTGTTATTGTTTATTATTTGTTTGATTTTTTGTTCATCGAACAAACATTGTATACATACTTTTCTTCTTTTTTTTTCTCTTTCACTATTTATTATTATATATTATATGCACATAAAAAACAACAAAACCAACAAGATTTATTTTAGCGTAACTTTATATATTATAATAGGATTTGGGTTATAGAATAAATTGTTGTTGGTGTGGGAATAATCATGTATAAGTTAAATTTGGAAAATATCCATGGGAACCAAAATGCTTATCATTGGTAAAAAAAAGAATTTGAAGTATCATCACAACAGTGACTATGGTAACTCATATATTATTGATTGCTAGTATATAAATATCATTGGAGTGTTTAAAAAAGAATATAAAAAAAGAACACGTCGGTATGATCCGGGTATAACTGTATTTTCTTTCAATGATTGAAATATATATATAAATATCTTTTTAAAAGGTATAATAGGAACTCACATATCTGAACACTTCCCTTTTATAAGTGACTTTTGATCTTAAAGATTAATCTAAAGTTTTGCGGGGGTTATAAAAAATAAAGTTCACCCAATCTTTGTCTCATCTAAAAAAAAAAAAATCATGTTTGCTCGTCGCGTTTTTCCTTCATTATTATCTACTAGTCGTACCATGTCTACTTTGTCTCGTGTCGGTAAGTGCTTAATGGCACAAACTCTCATATTATCTTATTCTTACTCAAGTAAAAAATAAATTAAAATAAATAATAGAAACTGCTAATGCTCCCGCTGCCCTTGGTCCTTATGGTAAGTTTTTGATTTATAAATATAAATTAAACCGCGTCATTTTTTTTTAATATATAACATATAAATGAAAGTCTTTTAATTTCTCAATTTAAATGTACTCTTTTATATTTCCTTAGCCCAAGCCATCAAGGTCAATGGTTTCGTCTATACTTCTGGTCAAATCCCCATTATTCCCGCTACTGGTATGTTAAAATAGAAAGAAATTTTTGGCATGAAATTTTTTTTTTTCTCTCTATCATACCTTGATAAAATAATTATGTTTATTAACCCTTTCTCTTCCATCGCTTTGCTTTTTAATATAGGTGAATTGGTTGAAGGTGGTATTGTTGAACAAACCAAGCAAGTCTTGATTAACATTTCTGAAGTTCTTAAGGCTTCCAACTCTAACCTTAACAAGGTTATCAAGACCACTGTCTTCTTGAGGGATATGAATGATTTCGCTACCATGAATGAAGTTTATAGTTCTGTAAGTGTGAATCTTTATATATATATATATATATATCATTTGATGGGAATATATATATGAATTCAAATATTATTGAACTAACGCTGTAATCAATATTATTATTTAGTTCTTCTCTGAACATCAACCCGCTCGTAGTGCTGTTCAAGTTGCTCGCTTGCCTAAGGATGTTGCTGTTGAAATCGAATGTGTTGCTTTGACTGATTAAACAATTAAAAATTTCTATTTCATGTAAAAATATAATACAAAAGGATATACCTCTTTCTTTTGAAAGTAGTTTCCATTTTAGCAGTACTTTTCATTATTGTATTTGTATTTTGAGTGAGGGGGGTGCTAAATGGAAAGGAAAAAGAAAAGGCGATGGTTATCAAGAAGAAAAAAAAACGATAATTTTATTTTTTTTGTTGAAGTCTAGATAAATCAAGACACTTGTTTTTACAAATTTACTTAAAAATATATATAAATGAATATCAATTATTCAAAGGCTGACAAAAATGCGGATTATAGTTTAAGCTACTTATATCAAACTTTGAATCCTGGTAAATCATATAACTTTAATCTTTAAAATAAAAAAATTACTTAAAACCTATCTGTATTTATTAAGTTCATCAAGCTCTATCAGTGATGTACTGTATATATTAGTTTATTCTATTGTAGGAAACAGTTTGAGCAAAAACAATTTTTTTTAATTATACATTTGCGAATAAAGCACCTAGCTATTATGTAAACAATTAATAATTATGCGATATGATGGTAATAATGATAATACAACGTAAAGAGCAAAAAGAAAAAAAAAGTGATTATTATTTAATTTTAAAGATACACGAATCCCAAGTTTCCCAATCGGCTTTATTATGTGGATCACCAAATATTTTAAGAGCTTCAAAGCCGATACGATAACTATGACCAGATTTGACTAAGATAGGCGTGTCAGAAATGGTGTCACCTATAGTATTTTGTTCTGCTTCAAAATATGTCCCATTCCATGGGATCAAGGGAAGTGGACCAGTCGACACATCATGTGGCATATAATTCAAAAGAGGGAAAGCATATCCTAAACACTTGCTGTTTTCTGCATTATAAATGGGTGTTGAGATATGTCGCGTACCCATACGTAAAAACATGTAAAAAAGAGGAGTTGTTGCCAGGTCCTTCAAATCAAAAATATATGTGTCATTGCTTGTATAGGCCGTTTTTAAATCCACATCCGTAACAAAGGGACCGCCTTCATCAAAAATAGCTAAATCATTTTGATTACCAACGATACCAAAATAAGGAATCGAAATATCTTTTGCTTGGTGTGGGATTGTGCTTTTTAATTGGACGTAGCCACCGTACATAATATGCTCATCAGGGTTGGAATGGGGTGGAATAACGGATACAGAAATGTCACTCGTTGCTCCTGGACCCAACCGGATGATCTTTTTGGAAAATCGTAATTTAGCTGGATCTGTATTAATAAATGTAGCTGGTTCAACGAATTTATAGTTGGAAGTGGAATTATATGGTACAATAGACACGCTAACATTGTTCACAAGTTCGTATGAAACAATATCATGTCCTTTGTTGGTGATGGTGAGTGTATGCGTCTTGTGTAAATGAGCAGTATCATTGAAGCTAATGCTGCCTGGAGAAACATATGCTGGTTCTACAATTGAATCATATACTATACATTAAAAGTTATGTTAACAAACAATATTTACAAAGAAGAATTCATATTAGTATCAAATATTATATATCATTTTCAAACAAAAAATATTATTCTACGTACATTGTATAAGTCCCGCTCCTTGGTGAAGTGGTGAATCTAAATCATTTTGATTTGGAGAAACAGGTGCCTTGTAAGCATAGTTTTGAAATCGTTCAAGGATATCCATGTTTGAATAAGTATTAGCTTGATCACCTAAATGTTGAAGATAGAGAGCGGTAGCCCCTGCAACATAAGGACAAGCCATGGAAGTGCCGCTCAATGTACCCCATCGCCCCAAATTACCAGGAAGAGTTGAATAGACTAATCCTCCAATTCCAGCAATATCAGGTTTCAAATCATTTTCATACGTAGGTCCCACTGATGAAAAGTCACTGGCAAGATCGCCGGCTTCTTCATTAGCTTGTACGACATTTTTTTGATCAAAAGTGAGTTGAATATCATCGTTTTTCGATTTATTTATCGCCTTTAAAAGCTTTAGGGCAGTTTGAGTACCAATATGTGCGACTGGAATTTCGGTCTCATGTAAACTACTCAAAGCCCGAGGTTGCTCGTAAGAATAATCGCTACTATAAAAGACAATACCAATAGCACCGGCTTCTGTCAAATTTCCAACTTTGAAAGAAGGAGAACATCCTCGGGCTTTGGAAAGCACTAAGTTTCCTTTGACATTTTTTGGAATAGTGGATTGATCACATGAGGCAGTATCACTATCTCCTTCTGACACTATTTTTCCGTCAGGCATAGAATGAGCAAAGACAGGATATCCATTGGCAGGAACATATGCTGTATTATAGGTTATATATTTAATTAGTGGAAAAAAGAAGGATTATTGTGATGATAATCATGTTTTTACAAGAAAATACATTATATAATTTTGCCACAAACCATAAGATTCGATATTGCCACTTATTTTGAATTCCTTTACAAGCATATAATTATTATTAAATGATGCTACAGACATTACTCCTTTGGCGACAGAAGGTGTGCCAACAGTGAACGCACCACTTCTACCTTCGTTTCCAGCGGAAACAATTACTACATGGCAACAATATACAAAAAAGAATAAATGTCTATTTTAGTTACCTGGTAAATACTAATGACGGTTGTTGTTATTTTTCGGTGCAATATCTTATTTGCTTATTACCTTTTGTTCCATTCGCAGCAATACGTGAAAGAACAGTTCCAGAAAATCCTTCTGGCCATGCAACAGTATCACCTAAGCTTAATGAAATAATATCGACGCCAACGTCAACAGCTTCTAATACTGCTTGAACAATTATTTCGTCAGAAGTGTAAGGATAACAGCTAAAAACCCGCCACATCCCGAGAGTAGCATCTGGAGCAACACCTATAAAATTCTATTAGAGAATAATTATAAACACACTGTCTGATTGTACAAATATATTTATAATACATAGAATATTATAGAAAAAATGAAAAAATGAAAAAAAAGTCAAAACTACAACGTACATCGGCTTCTCCTGCAATGATTCCACTAACGTGGGTACCATGACCTGGACTTGTAGTTTTGTTACATGATTCCATTGGGTCATCATCTGGAGAAGGTACAGAATTTTCGCTAAAATCATAATCATCACCAACCAAATCTCGGCCATACCGTACTTTATAACCTTCACCAAGTCCACCTCCTAAAGCTGGATGATTATAATCAATACCTAATAAACATTATAATACATTGTCATTTTATTATTATTATTATTATTTAGAATATGTAAATAATTCAAAGCACTCTTTTTTTATAAATATAAGTAAATATATATACTATTACTTACCAGTATCAATAACACCAATAACAACACCTTGACCTGTAAGATTAAGCTTTTGGTGGACCTGATCAACTTGTGTTTGCGCATGAGGTGACAATAATTCAACATGCTTAACATGTGTATTATTAACATCCATAAATGATCCGTGGACAGCATTTGGACGAGGAATTGCACGAATTGGATAAACTTTAGATACACCTGTAAAAGCTGTAGCCGTCATAGCAATTTTGCTATGTAATTCATTACCTTCTTTTTCCCCATGACCGCTTTTTACTTGAATAGTTGTGGCTCGCATGAATGGATGATCAAACACATTTCTCACTGACATATCAGTACCATTGAATTTATTCTTAAGGTGATAAACGAGAGCCTCGACATTCGAGTTGAGATCAATACTGTCTGCGAATTCGACGACCAAACGACCAGGAAAGACATAAGAAGATTTTGTAAATTTTTGTAATGAGTCTTGATTATTGCCTTGTTGCCCCCGTTTCATAAATCTTGAAGAATGTAAACGACCATAATTACTTTCAAATATTGCTGTCGAAGTTGATAACTCTTCAGCATTTCCACATAATACTTGTAGTAATATAAGTAATGCGGTATATAGCAGCAATGACGGATAACAATAATGTAATATCATGTTTTGTTTTTTTTAGAAGAAAACAAGCTCTATTTAGAGAGAAAAAGAGTAGAAGAGAGTAATGCAAAAAATAAATAAATATAAGTTCATTGTTTTAGTTATATAGAAAACAAATAATAAGACGTAAGGCTTAGTATGTGATTATGGCTTAAAAGTATCTTTGGATTTGTATCACCAAAGGCGCAGCTTTTACGATTTGCGTAGCGACAAAGCACCCCCTCTTCATCGGATCCTCCGGAACTATTTTTAACACTACTTTATTTATTTTTTTGTGTAATTATTCTTGTACATGTCAATGGATTCATTAAATTAAAGTTGATACTGTTACTAAATGAAACTACTTAATCTATATAAAATATGTGTGGCTCATCTACTATATAGTAAGAAGATTCTTAATCTGTAGTCTTAAATTTTTTATCCAGTACTGCACTTTTATTCTTTGCATAATATAACAAGGGGTTATAGATATAATGTATACTATTATTTTTATTCTTTCAGAAATGGGAATGGAACGTGTGATCAACCGTGTGAAATAATTGAGAGAATTAAGAACTTATAAATGATCATTCATTCTTATGATTTGCGGTTATTAGTAGATGCACCGAAGCAAATGGCTTTTAGAAGTCAATTATTTAGTGTGCTTTACAGCAGTAGTATATATTGTAATAATACTATAATATCCAGCCACGTCAAAAAAAAAGTTTTGTACTCTGATCACATTTAAACTATCTAGAAAGACATCTACAAATGATAAAAATAGTACTATTAACTGCTAATCCAATATGATAATATTCTTGGTTTGTAAGTCAACGTCTTCTATCAAAAAAAAAAAAAAATGCGCTGAAGCTTCTTGGTAAATTTGATAGAGATATCAGCCTTTTTGTTTTTGTTATACAAGAAAAAGCACGCCTCGCCTGTATGACAGCATCAACATTTACATCAAACCTGTCACTCTTGGGCGTCGCAATATCTTATTATTTATATAATAATCCTTCCCATTCACGTTTTTAATAAAGGAAAAGATCCGATAATACTAATATCTCTGTTGTACATAAAATAACTGATGTTCTATTATACAACCTTACGCTTTCAGAACTATAGCACGCATTATATGGGGTGTGCAAAAACAATTTTTTCTTTTACAAAATATATAACGAATGTGTCACGCTCTTTTTTCATGGCATTTTTTTTTCGTTGATTTTACGTATCAATGATTATTATTATAAAATGGGCCCAGTTCATTTTTAACTTACAAGGTCCATCCTGTAGTTAAAAAAGAAAAACGCAGAATTATAGAGGAACCCCGTTAATTTCATATCCGTTAAATTTCATATCCTCATTATTTTCACAGAAATTCAGGGAATGGAAAAATTGACATAATAAAATTTTCACATTCTCATTTATTTCACTTTCAATACAAGCAGGGGGGTTGAAACTTAATGGGAGTTATATACGCGCTTATAGAATTATATTATGCATTGATTTTATTGTATTAGTAGTCTCTAATAATAATTGTGTTCAGACGGGGGTTTTCTAGTCTAAGAAATATATGTCGGCTAAACAATTTATTTTGAAGTTTAGCATATGAAGCAATTTATGTTCTTGAAGATTTTTATTTTTAATGGAGAACATTACTCCTTGATTTGTATATGTTTCCTAAATTAACTGTCATCAACTATTCAATATTGTAAAATTATTCTGTTAGTCATTATTATTTGACTAATAAATAGTAGAAAAAGAAAATTAAATGTAACACCACATTGGTGAAGAAGATGGAATAAAAGTGTGTACTATTTATACGTTTCCTGAATATTCTTTGACTTTTTATGAGATTATGAAACTACTTACATTGCTTGACATATATGAGCACGTTATAGAATAATAAAAATTTTACAGTAGCACAAAAGAAATAAGAAGACAACATATGTGATATACAGTATAATCATATAATTGCAGTATATGTTTTCTAGTGTATGAATATTCAGCATAGTTTATATGAAAAATCTAATGTATGTTTTTATGTAAGACAAAAATGTATTTTACAGTTGCTGTACATATTTTCTATTTTATTTAGCATTATAAAGATATAAATATCGTTACAAGTGGTATGTATATATGTAGTATCTCTTTATTATTAACCTGCCCTTAAAAGTAATTAACTGTATCTAGTCTCGATAACTTTCACATCCCCTTTATTTTCACACCAAAAATGGGAGATGTAAGTTTGAAATTAACGAGGTTCCTCTGTAACACTATGTGTCACAGTATGACTGCTTAATATTGACATACAGAAAATGGTCTGAATGATATTTTGTTTTTGTAGTATATCTTCTGTTTATTTTTTTTATTTTTGAAATGCTGATTTGTGCTAAAAAATTTGATAATTACGTATAAGAAAAAACAAGCCTCTCAATCTACTTTTACTTACTACAGTTACATTTTTATATAACTTGAAAATGAAATAAATGCTATTATCAATTGAAATAAAAATTATAAATATATTTTCTCTAATGAAGAGAGAAGTATTTTTTATCAATACGTATGTGTTTTTTATACCTAAAAATTGAATTTTTAACCCACTTTATATATTGTACTTTTTTTTATCATATTTGCCATTTGGAGTGCTAATGTAAATCTTTGTTACACCATTTACAACTGATACGTAGAATATATTCTAAAAAGATCGTCCTTTTGTCACATTCATTTTTTGATACACATAAGGGTATCTCCACAAAGAAAATTCAACATAATTTAACTCTGTTATTACCGTAGATAATTTTCACGCTTCACTAACTCTATTTCTAAACTTGTTTTTCAAATATGTAAATGTTTTTTTAAGGTATCATACTAGCCTTCGAGAGGGTTTACCGTCAATACAATAAACTACTGTTTCTTCAAGATAAAAAGTAGAGATCACTCGTTTCCATAATTGTAAAAAGATAGTAGTATAGAGACAACAACCAATAATTAAAGAGTATAGAAATAATATTCGCTGTTATGTAAAGTGCTAGTATAATATACATTATTATATACACTATTAGCAAAAAAAAAGATATTGTAGATAGAAAGTACTAGGAAGTACAGCTTTTAAATTTTAATTGTGTTTGTGCCAATAGAATAAACAAAGAAAAGAGTCCAAGCAACAAGCAATGCAATAACAAATAAACAAATAAACATTATATTTAGTGTTTTGACATCACTTCCTTCATATGAATCTCGTCCTTGTCGATTAAGTTCCAGCTCTCGATTATTCCTTTCTTTCATTATTTCTTGACGCGTTTCACGTGATACTTCAAGTAAATTATTCATAAATAAACGTTGAACAAATAAAAATATAATGACAAAACCTAATCCAATACAAGCTAATATAAGATATAAAGTCATAACACCTATAATAAATAGTTACTATTATTACTGCTCTTTTTTTTTTTTGCACGTCGCCGTATTTTAAGCAGCATTTACAAATTGTTTGTAGTAGCACAAGGAAGAATTAGATAATGTTTTTTTTTACCTGAATAAGAGTGACCTGCTGTTCGATCTTGTACCAAGCCAACAATAATATCTAAAATAGCAGAACCAACTGTTTAAATAGAAAAAAAAACGTGTAAATCAGATTCTTAGCCTCATGTATATATATAACTGTCGCTTAATAAGACAAAAATTGTTGCGGCACCACTGTTTAATATATCACTACATTCTAAAATGACATACTGTTATTGCTTGATTTATAAATACCAAGTCCAGTCCCAATGTAATCAGAAGGTAAAACCATGCCAATGGATGTAATCATTGGAATTGTTCCGCAAGCTAATGAAAACGAGTACAGAACCATACCAGCTATTGGATTTGCGAAAGTATAACCAAGTAGAACGGCGCAAATAATTAAAAATATTCCAGAGCATGTTACTATATATATTACAGCAACATTAATGGTGAAAAGAATCAAAAAGTGAAGTATAGGATTTTTTCGTTGTTGTTTAAAATATAAATTATTATTGACTCATAACTATACTTAAACACTTACATATTTTAATTCGATGACCATACAAATCTATAAAGATTCCAAGCAGTGGTGTTAAAACAATAGGAACTACATTTGATGTACTTGCGGTATATCCTGCAAGTATACTTGTTGCACCAAATCGATTTTCAACCAAATCGGTACTAATTGTTTGGAACGATGACCAGACTGCTGCAAATATAAATTCAATCACAATTACGTTCCAAAAATAAACAGGAAATTTCATAATCGATTTACACTTGAATGACTTTTTTTTCTTGAGTCGAGCTACATCTTTTTGAGTTACCACATTCGTTCCTTCCAAATGACACACAACAATGGCGTAAATGACGTTCATAGAAATCGAAAATCCGCAAAGAATAAATCCTAACCAAAAACCCCAAGCCCAGTCTCCTGTGCTTTGAGCCACAGGATTAGCAGAAAGTGTACCCAAGAATGTAGATAATCTGCTAATAGATAGCTGCATACCAATGGCGATAGATAAACTTTGAGTACGAAACCATTTGGAAAGAACGGTTTCTTGCATTGTTACAATAAGCCCTCCACCAATACCTGTAAGTAATAATGAAAACTCTGTTAAAATTGTAAAGGAAGAGAAAATAAAACAAAAGAGGTATATATATATATATATAACAAGAGAAGAATACATGCCGAATATGATCCGTCCCACGATCATAAGCGGAAAAGAGGCAAATTGTGCCGCCAGTGCAGTGAGTAAACTTCCTAAAATGACGAGGCCATTAACAACCATGGTTCCCCAAATAGAGCCAAAGAGATCTAAAAACATCCCGCCAACAATAGGAAATATTGTATTGATAATCGAGACAGATGATGATAATACCCCATATTGTGTATTATTGATATGTAGATTCTAACATGAAAAATATTACAAAATTTAATGTTTGGTTTGCTATTATTAGTATCATGTATAATCACTACGTATCAGCTGAAAAAACTATTTTTCTAGAATCAAAAGATAATAATCTTACATTACGAATAGATGACTTCATGGCACCTAGTGCACTGGTAGAAAAATGAGAACCCACTGTATAAAAAGGATAACAATAACAATAAATATAAAGTATAATATGGTTACATGTGATAAGATGTTATATAAGATTTAAAAATATTATAACAGTAGTGGACATAATTTATATCACCTGGTAACCTACGTATTTATACATTATGAGTACAGTACACTCCAAAGTTATTTGAATCTCAAAAAAAAAAAAAAAACAGTAGATACATTAAAGCTGTAGCAAGTGCAACTACTTTATAACGCCATGGCGCGTTAGCTAACGCTGTATCACCACCACCCTCTTTATCCTCGGATTCTGGAGATATTTGAAAATTCCCTTGATATTTTTTTGGTTTTTTGTTAGTAGATTTATTCTCGTCAATACCAATTCGTGTTTCTTGAGCATCTGTTGATGGCTGATTTAATAATGTGCGTTCTGATACGCTATTACTCAAAGCATATATTGAACAGCTTCCATTATTGTCATTGCTTCTATTATTAACACCATTGTTGTTGGGAGTAAGATTACTAGAACCAGACAATCTACGAGATTCTACTTCTTGTTTCCATGGATAATCCATAAAGAAAAAATATTGAGCGAGAATAAACAGATGTCATTTCATAAAAATAAGGTCTCTGAACTATAAATCTCGATCAGATAATTTCTGATTTTTTCGTATAGGAAAACCCATGCACACTTTGTGCTTTGCATTAATCAGCGTATTGAGATTTGATCTGATAAATCAAAAAGATTAAAATTTGTTTATTAGATAAGACAGTAAAAAAAGCGGGCGCCGAAAGACAAGGAGAATCTTCTTTTTTATCATGAATTACCCTCGGAATATTAGTTGCTATCTAGGAACGTAAGAACATCATCATATCACCGTACATATGTATTACGTATCACACTATAAATTTTATTTTCTACGTACATACATCTGTTTAGGTTAACAAGACTTCTGAGTCTAACATATTTGATTTTATAGTATTATTTAGATTAGCTTTTTTAAAATATGATGATATATATTATTTATTATTAGTTCTTCTCTTCAAAGGATGACATAACCTATTAGTTTTTTTATTTTTTATTTTTTACAATGGGCATCCTTAAGAAAGTATTTTTATTACATAACAGAGTGTGTAAGCTAAACACAAGATATTGTCATCTACAGTATTTTCATTTTATTCGTCAAAGAGTCACTGCCATCCATTGAACTTCATTAGTTGCATCAATGTGTTAAACTTGATAAAAAAAACCGAAACTAGAAACAAGCTAATAATCATTCAATCGCAATTTTGCAATAGTATCACCCCTGAAAATAAAGAAAAATTAGGAAAAAAATATATATAATAAAGTAGCTATAGTTGGTACAGTTTACTATTTGTTACGTATATGTATTTCAATTAAGAATATTTGATAATTACAACATATTATTTTGTAGGAAAGGAAAAAGAAAGAAAAAAAATGAAGTAGAGAATGAATAATAATAATACATGATAATAAAAAAACAAAACAAAATACTATTATTTAACTTCAATAACACTTGAAGTCCAGTTTTCCCAATCCTTCTTGCTCTTAGGATTACCAAGCCATTTCAAAGCATTAAATCCAATACGGTATTTGCCTGGTGAAGCGAGCTTTGTAATAGGGAGGTTAAGACCAGCCACGTTGGAAGTATAAGAACCTTTCCATTCGAGAGCAAATCCAGGATTTCCAGAACTAGAACGAGCCGACAATTCAATATCAGCAAATGCATAACCCAATTGCTTATTAGTTTCAGCATCAAAAAGTGGTGCCTTGATTTGCTTGGAAGGATTTGCCAAATAAAAGATAAAGATGGGTGCAGTGCCACCAGCACGCTTATATTCATAAACATCATCAGGACCAAAGATATAAGTGGCATCAGTGCTGTTAGTTAAGTATGGAGTTTCGTGACCATAAATAGGTAATTCACGTTGATTACCAGCAATACCAATATAAGGAATAGTAATATCCTTTGCATTTTTCTTTTGCTGACTCTTGAGTTGAATATAACCACCATACATGATGTGATCAGCAGGATTGGATTTGGGTGGAATCACAGAAACCTTGAGTTTGGCACTCTTTCCAGGGGAAATCTTGATAGTTTTTTTGTTAAATTTCAAACTAGCAGCATCTTTTCCAAAGGAAGCAGGCTCTTTAAAGAGATAATCTTTGGTATCGGCATATGGGACAACGGACACACTAACATTGTTCAAGATTTGATAAGAAACAATCGAGTGACCATTGTTGGTAATGGTCAAAGTATGGGATTTGACGAGATTGGCAGTGTCGTTGAAACTGATACCACCTGGGCTGACATGAACGGTTTCCTTGATAGTATCATAAACTGTAATAATACATGAATTGAATTTTTTTTATAAATATATATATATCAGTTACTTAAAAAGGAATATTATGTAATATTTCTTTCTCTCACTGTAATTATAATACATTACCTTGAACGAGACCGGCACCTTGACGATAGGGACTATCAACATTATCTTCACCATTTACAGTAGGAGCCTTGAAAGCATAATTTTGGAATTGTTCAAGAATAAAAGCAGGAGTTGTCTTTTTGCCCTTAAGGGAATTCAAGTACAAAGCCACGGAACCAGATACATATGGTGTTGCCATAGAAGTACCACTCATAATACCCCAAGAGCCTAACTTTCTTGGCAAAGTCGAATAAACATTGCCACCAACACCAGCAATTTCAGGCTTAAAGTCTAATTCATAAGAGGGGCCTACACTTGAGAACGAAGAGACAGTGTTACCAGTACTAACGGGACCGACTTGTTGTTCATCTGCAAACTTAAGTGAAGTATCACCCTTTTTAATTGCTTCAATAAGAATCTTGCCAGCTTCGCTGCTAATGCCTACAACGGGGATCTTGGATTCAGGAGTAGAAGGAGTAAATACATCTTGGCCCTCAGCATTGAAGACCACGACACCAACAGCACCAGCCGCGGCTAAATTGCCTGATTTTTCATCAAATGTACAACTACCACGTTGAACCAAAGCTAATTTCCCCTTGACATCACTTGGAATGTTTGCCTTGTCACAGCCATCGGAAGAACTACCGACGTTAGTATCACCTGCAACGATTTGACCATTGGGAATCTTACCAGGCGACGGTTCACCAAAAGCATAGCCTAATTTATTAGAACCACGAACAAGAAAATTAATTTACCCATTGGTGGGTACTACTATTGATAATGATAACAAAGTGAACAGAAAAAAAATAAGTATGATCATACCATATGACTCGGACGATCCTTCAATTTCAAAAGCGTTCATAAGATTATTATTGTTATCATATGAAGCCACAGAGTAAGCACCATGGCCAACACTGGGAACGCTGACTGTAAAAGCACCAGATGAACCTTCATTACCAGCAGCAATGATAACTTTATAAAAAAAATAAAGAAAAAATTAAAAATTGTTAATCAACACCATATATATAGGGGTGATCACGCACACAGTAAAAACGGGATTAGAAGTTACCTGGAACACCCTTAGCAGTAATACGTTCAGCAAGAACAGCACTGGGACCACTGGGCCAACCATAAACATCACCAAGACTCATACTAATAATATCAACACCGGCATCATAAGCACTCAACATAGCATCCATAATTACATCATCCGAAGCTGAACCAGTACAGCCAAAAACGCGCCACATTCCAAGAGTTGCATCGGGAGCAACACCAGTGAAGTTCTGAAAACATAAATTAACAAATAAATATACTATCCGTCAAGCTGAATAATTTATTTATATTTACAGATATAAAACTTACATCACTCTTTCCTGCAACAATACCGCTGACATGTGTTCCGTGACCTATTTTATGCAGAAAAAAAAAGAAAAAGATAACGTTTAAAAACCTGTTTGCGTAAAAAGATGAAGTTGCTTTTCCGCCATTTGTACTACGACAAGTAAAAAAAAGCATTTTACCAACCTGATGCGCCTGTATCGCAAGTATCAATAGGGTCATCATCAGGAACTGGTACCGAGGCTGGATTGTTTGCATCGTAATTGTCACCGACTAAATCTCTACCATAACGTACTTTAAAACCTTCACCAAAACCACCTCCCAAAGCAGGATGCATATAATCAACACCTAGAATAACAGACGTGTTCATAAAAGGAAAAAAATAAAATGAGATCAATGTCGTGTAACTCAGCCAACAAATAGAGTATTCATTTAATCCTTTGTGTAAATTACAAGAAAACACATGAAAATTCAATTATAAAAATGAAATTAAATTTACCAGAATCAATAACACCAACACTGATTCCTTTACCAGTGTTCTTGAGCTCACTATGAACACGATCTACTTGAGTTTGTGCGTGAGGGAATAGTTTACTGGTATCTATACCATCTGTAGTAGCAACAACGGCAGAAGTAGTAGGACGCTGAACAATACGAACAGGATAAACGTTGGTAACGAGTCCCAAGTCGGCCATAGATTTGACAATATCATCCAAATCCATTTTATCGCCATCTTCTTCGTTGTTAACCGATAAAGAATTGGGAGAAATCAACGAATCGTTATCTTTGTTCTTCTTTTTACCTGCAACAGGTTTATCGAATTGAATAGTAGCAGCTTTCATTAAAGCATGGTCAAAAAGTTGAGGAACCGATAATGTAGCATCTGTAAATTTGTCTTTCAAAAAGTCGACAACTTTTTGACTATCTGACTTTGCACTGGAACCACCAAATTCAAAGATATAACGACCAGTAACAAAGGGTTTGATACCCCCAACATCGAATTGAGCTTCTTGTTGGCCCGCTGCGCTGGACAATCCAACTGTGGCTGCTAATAATACAATGGAATTAAGCAACCTCATATTAAAAAGGTAAGGAAGTATATTTTTTTTACTTATTAATAGTAATACAAAAAAAAAAAAAAGAGATAAGGGAAAGGAAAGGGGGAATAATAAAAAGAAAGGATTGGGTAGTAAAAGTTAAACTTTTACCAAGAAAAATTAAGTGTGAGTGGATCGATTTGAAACAGGTAGAAAAGGCAAAGAAAAGATGGTTGTATTTATATTATTTTGTTTATTTATTTTTACGAAAAGAAGTGTTGCTGTGTACACAAAGCACTACGTTTTGCGTAACCTTTTACTTCCCTATTGCTTGTAGATAAATTTATGTTTCATGGGAGTAAAAAAGAAAAATAAAAACCACGGGCCTCGTGAAGGATTGTATAAAATGGTTTAGTCTTTATATTAGATTCAATTTTTTTTGGTATAATATTATTATACATTACATTTTTCATAAACCTTATTTTATTTTTTACATATTAACCATCCACAACGAGCAGTAGAGCATGTTGTAACAATGCTGAGGTCCTAGAAAAAATGTATATAAAAAACATTCTAGAGCATGCATGGTCCGACATAACCTATTTGGAGAAATAATCCATCTTAAGAAATTGTGAAATCTGTCAATGTTTATTAGAATATACTTATTATAATATTTATAGCTAGTATCCAAGCAACAGCTATAGAACCAATTCGTCTATTCTTTCTTTATTTGGGTTTTACAGCTATATTTTGTTTGTGTAATGTTACTATCGTTATTTATGAAGAGATAACATTGCGCCTTTATTTTTATTATTTTTTATCGTACGTACCGCTAATCTGGGCAACAATTTTTATTTTTTCCCATAGACACAAAAAAAAAACTCTACTACGTAATTAAGCATAGTTTATGACAAGACATATATTATTTTCATGTAAAAATAATATAATGCACCAAAATAAATAAATAGAATAAAGTAAAGTAGATAATGGTATCATAATATGGAATATAAAGAAGACTATACTAATAGCACTAAATGTTATGCACATGAAATTAATAAAGTCGATAAAAAAGCGTATCTTTGGATTGAAAAAAAATCCATAATTTTGGTGTGTTTTAGAAAGAAAGAGAAGATCGACTAAAAACAGAAAGTTTGTTGCCTTTTACTTTTTTGTTTTGTCGATCTATTTAGTAGCCTGTCAATGTGGTTAATTACCTTTATTAGCATAATCTACTATAAAAGTTACTTCTTGAGAATAATCAAAAATTCAATGTTCAACAGCGATCAATGGCGTTATCACTCATAAAAATAGTTATTCTACTATAATAGCTTAAAACACGGATTTTTATTTGTTGAAATTTATATGGCTGCAATCATAAATGTCGTTTACTACTATTATAGAAGTGTTTTGGAATTGAAATAAAAGCATGTTCTGGTTGCACTTTGAAATAATTCTATGAAACCCAAAATTAAACCTTTCATATCTAAATTTAATTGACGTTTACTGTATAAAAGACTCTCTCATAGTCAATAAATTCGAAAAAAAAAGCGGGATGCTAGTAGATGTTCGACGCATGATATATGGTAATACGTGAGTCAGCTCTTTTAATCATGCGATATTACTTCTTTTATTAACAAATACGCATGGTGCTCTTCTGAAATAATACTTTAAAATCAAGTACGTAAAAAAGATAAAATTATCAAGTCATGTACAGATTTTTTACAATTATTAGATTGCTATCATTAAACTTTTAATAATATAATAATATTCTGAATGTATATTCTCTAAATTTATTTTTGATGCTATTAACCTATTATATTTTTTTTTTTTGAATGCTACATGTATGGACTGAGAAAAAGGGTAATCGGACAGACAACATGCCTAATGTTTTCTTAAGCTCAAACTAAATACGTTGTATGTGTTGTACACCAATTTGTAATGTATCCATGGACTGGGCACAGACATAATAATTGGAATATTATCTCGGTAACATTTTTACCCTTGATGGTGATCCTGGTGCTACTACAGAAGATAAATTATTTTTTAGGTATGCATGTAGTACGTTACTACTACTATGGTTTTTTTCCTCATACATACGTAATGACTCTATCTCATTTATTGATTGCTTATATAAGCCATGTTTTTAGCATACTATTAGCTACATAGAGAATAAGTCTATTATTTTTATTTTCATGGCATTGAAAGACATTTTGTATAAAAAGCAAAATTTAATAATATCATACTACATGATGATATATATATATAGTAAAATAAGAAAAAGAACTACAATTTTATATAAAATCCAATAGTATTACGTATTAAAATATTTCTTATAGTGTTTTAGTATCTATCTAGTCGCCTTATTATCAACAATTACCATTGATATAGTCAACCGAGTACATTACTTAATTTAGTTGAGTCTCATAAACTATTTCGTGTAACATTCTTAAGAAGTATCATCCAAGAAAGCTTATTTCAAGTTAATTAATAGAGGTAAAATAATACAAGCCATCGTGCATTATTAAAAAAAGAGAGTATACTGAATCTCACTTACTCGGATACAGGTATGTCATTATAACGTTTTCATGGAATTAAATCATTATTTTGCGAGTAGAAAAAATTGTCCTACGTAGAACTTTTATTTTTAAAAATAATAATTAATATAAAAGTATGTATAATATCAGGAACTGATTCAATAATATCAATAATATTGTGATGATTGAATTGCGATATTGTACATAATAGGTAAAAGAAAAGTTAATTTTAATCGTTCAAGTTGCTTCAATGCTAAATAAAGTTTGAAATAATTAATTTCCCATAGTTTGTTTCGGTCTACAGTAACAGAGATTTATATATTTTAAGTCATGCGTAAACCTTTTTTAGTTGCTAAGATAGAGAGAAACATATGTAAAAATGGCATTGATAAAGAGTTGTCGAAGACGAGCTGCTAATTCCAGTATAATCTGCTTCGATGGTTCCTTCAAATCTGTTATAATTCTAATGACAAGAAATGAAAGTAGTAAATGTTTTTCACTGGTTCAGAAACGATCTCTACTAAATCCGAGGTTAATACGTAGTCCTCCTGGTGAGCATATTTTGGCGTAACGGGTTCTAGAAGAATATAAATTACTGCTAACATTGATATATCTAAAGCTCACGTGTACACGACAGACAATATATAAAAAATTATCAGGTGATGAGAGCTGAAGTATTTGTTTAGATTATGTAGCAGAAAAAAATGGAAGGGGACAAAGAAATCATTCAAAAAAAAAGTTCCATTTAATGGTAAAGTTAAAGAAGAAATAAAGCCCGTCAAAATTAATTTAGTAAGAAGATATGGTCATGATAAAAATACAGAAGCATGTCTTTATTTTGTATTTTATATTATTACAATTATTAGGAGTGTATATATGCGAAGGAGGGATTTCGGAGAAAAAAGAAAAGTATTACAAAAGAAGAGATCAAATAATATAACATCAATAATACTTATTTTACTTTAATAACAGGAGATAACCATTTTTCACGATCATCTTTATTGTCAATATCACCTAACCATTTCAAGGCATCTAAGCCAATTCGGTATTTGCCAGGGAGAACAGGCAATGGTAATGGAAGTCTCAAATTAAATAAATAAGGATAATATTTGCCATTCCATGTAGCTGTATAACCTGTATGAACAGAGGCAGTACGGGCCATATATTCCAATCCGACAAATGCCTCACCAATTTTACGACCTCTTGAATTATAAACAGGAGAAGCAATATCTCTTGTTGGAGAAGCCAAGCGAATCATAAAAGTAGGAGCTGTACTAGGTTCCCTACGATCATAAACATATGTATCGTTGGGGCCCCAAACGATATAGTCGGATAGAGGATTGGTGGAATTCGTTAAGTGAGGTGTTTGATCAGCATAAACGGGAAGTTCACGTTGATCACCGACAATACCAACATAAGGGATGGTAATATCCTTGACTTTCTGTTGTTGACTCTTTAATTGAATAAAACCACCATACATGATATGAAGGGCTGGATCGGTACTAGGTGGAATCACGGTTGCAGAAACTTCGACACTTTTACCGGGGGAAAGTTTAATGTTCTTTTTAGAGAAACGGATCTTGGCACTTTCGGTACCATAATATTGAGGTTCAGCAAAAATATATGATTCGGTATCAACGTAAGGCTCAATTGAAACACTGACGTTGTTTACAAGTTGGTAAGATACAATATAATCAGCATTATTTTTGATAGTAAACTTGTGAGTCTTTTCCATGTTGATGGTATCGTTGAAACTAAATTAGGGATAGTCAAATGTAATAAAAGCGAAAAAAAATTCATATAAGTTATTAATTCAAAGTTGTTTTTAGTATAAATAGTAGTGTTATTACCTAATGCCTCCTGGAGTGACATGTATATCTTGAGTGAGAGTATCATAGACTGAATTATAAAATTAAATTATACTTGTTTAGCAAAAAAAAAAAATATCGAAAAATGAAAACGATTATATAAATAGCATACCTTGGACCAAACCAGCACCTTGAAGATAAGGAGATTCAACATCTGAATTACCATGAACTTGACGAGCTTTATAAGCATAATTTTGAAATTGTTCAAGAATATAAGTAGAATCCGAAGTCTTTTCTTCGTCGTCTTTGAATTGATTTAAATACAAGGCAACGGAACCAGCAACATAAGGTGCAGCCATTGAAGTACCACTCATCATACCCCAACTTCCCAATTGTTCAGGCAATGTTGAAAGTACATTGCCACCAATACCAGCAATGTTAGGTGCCATGTCCATTTCATAGGAAGCACCTACACTTGAAAAATCGGAAACAGTGTTACCAGTAAAAGATTTATGTACTTCTTCCTTGCCAGCAAAAGTCAATTTAGCGTTGCCTTGTTGAATAAGGGCTTTCAATGTTTCGCCCGTTTCATATGTAACAGCAACAACGGGGATTCTAGCATTAACAAGACTGGGAGCAAGTATTTCTTGATCGGGTTCGTTGTTATAAATAATTACACCGGCAGCGCCAGCCTCACCAAGCTGAATTGCTTTTTCATCGAAAGAGCACGTGCCACGCTGCACCAATGCCAAATTGCCTTTGACATTAGCTGGAATTGCGGATGAAACACAAGCATCGTCTTTACCACCGATGTCCTTGTCACCAGCAACAATTACTCCGCTTGGAAATTCACCGTATTTGGGCAAGCTATCAGCGTATGCTGTACAACAATTAGCAAGGAAAAAAAAACATTTTTGTATGTGAGATTATATGTAGATTATTATACAAAAACATAGTACTTAAAATTTATAAGCTTTTTCATACCGTAACTTTCTTGTGATCCATCAACTTCAAAGATAGGCAAAAGATTGTAATTGTTATCAAACGAAGCGACAGAAAAAGCACCCTTTGCGACACTAGGATTGCTACCAGAGAATGCACCAAGGTCACCATCATTTCCAGCAGAAACAACAACTATATATACATTTTAAAAGATAGTTAATATCTTTTCTTTTTACGTTGGTTGATTATTGAATGGCTGTTGTATTTAATTATTACCTGGGGTACCCTTTGCAATAATACGTTCAGTAACAACAGCCAATGTAGATTCAGGCCAAGCATTGAATGAACCAAGACTCATACTAATAATATCGACACCAGCATCAAAAGCGTCAAGCATAGCATCCATAATAATATCATCACCAGATACACCATAACAACTAAATACACGCCACATGCCAAGAGTTACATCAGGGGCAACACCAGTAAAATTCTATAGTAATAATAATAATAATAATTATAAAAATGAGACGTTTTTTTACAGTTGTCAAATGACTACATGTTGTATAATAAAAGTGACGTTTTAGATAATTATATATACATACAGCAGTTTTGCCAGCAATAATACCGGCGACATGTGTACCATGACCTAAAAATAAAATTAAATTAACACGTTGCATAAAAATTAAAAACCAAGCGCGGTTGGAAATAAGAATTGGCTCATTATAGTACATACCAACTGAACCTGTGTTGGCACCACAACTATCTAATGGATCATCATCTGGTTCTGGGACAGCGGAAGTATAACCAAAGTTATCACCAACTAAATCCTTGCCTAAACGTACTTTGAAGCCTTCACCAAAACCGCCTCCCAAAGCAGGATGATTATAGTCGATACCTAAAAAAAGAACATCATAAGTTTTGTGTGTGTAACCCGAATATATATTAATTTGTGTGATGAATAAAAGATCTCATTTCTCCACATGTGTGTGTATATGAAAAACAATCTTTCTCATCTATTATTTTTTAATACATAAAAATATATACGTACCAGTATCAAGAATACCAACAGTGATTCCTTTACCAGTATTTTTCAATTCTTTATGAACACGATCCACTTGCGTTTGAGCATGTGGAATCAAGTTCGAAACATCAATATCGTCCGCTGATGCAATGCGAACGTCTGTATCGGGACCTTGGACTGGATGTACTGGATAAATCTTCTTTACCAATCCAGAATCAGATACAGCTTTGAATATATCATTCAATAATTTCTCTTGGTCTTTTTCACTAGCGGTATCAATTGACGAATTACCATTGCTTTTGCTACCAGAAGAAGCTTCTTTTTTTGGGCCAATATTAATAGTAACACCTTTCATTAAATCATGATTGAAAAGCCGACCGACGGATAAACTTGCATCGGAAAACTTGTTTTCTAACATGCTGATCAATTCCTTACTATCCGTTTCAGCATTGGAACCGCCAAATTCAAAAATATACCTGTCGGTTGTTACTGAATGAAGTGCTGCTTTAGTTTGTTGCCGAGTCACAGTGGATTCCAAGCCAGCGCCACTGGACAATCCAATAAATGAAGAGGCTGTCAATAATAAAATGGAATTGAGCAATCGCATTCTTCTTATTATCGATTATTTATATGAAATAGAGATAGAACACAAAAATTTTGTTTGTTGCTGTTGTTATTGGATGGGTACAATAATATGTATTGTGTATAGTACTTGTTGATTATGTATTATTTAATCTAATAATGAATGGAATTGGGGGTGAGGGGTTAAGTAGAAAGGACAGGAAATGGGATTATTAAAATAATCAAAAGGGAGAGTATAAGGTGAAGAAGAAGAAGAAGAAGAAGAAGAAGAAAAGAAAGTAAAATGTTTGCAGGTCTCATAATATGTAGTTGACGTTGATTTGGGCTTATACAGCTTTGTGAGGGCGCAGTTTTTTGTGTAACGTTAAACATCAACGTGAAAATTATCGCAAAATGGATTAGTTAGAATACTATTAACTACGCTTAGCGTATGCTTGTTCTTTGCGAAATGATTTTTGCAAGGTTACATACAACGAACATTGAGACTCAAGAATAAAGGAACCACATTTAGAGAGTCTCCACATGTCGAATTAGAAAAGAGAGAAATAGACTTATTTTATTTTATGAAACCATCATCGACTTTTTCCACTATTGTATTATCTTCTGATTCAGATATTTAATACTTAATAGTATGTACTGAATGGGGTTGTCAAAAGAGAGAGAGCGCGGATATAATCTGAATGGTGGGGTCTAAACAGCAAATCCATGGAAAATTATAATGTTACGTAACATATGGTAACATACCATGTTATGTACTTGTGCTCATATGTAACGACGTTTTTGGTGCTGCCATCGTCTTTGCCATATATACCCTCTTCTTTATTAATATACTATATATACATTCTTCTAAGAACAAAAAAAAAACCTAAAGTTAGAACTACCACATTTAGTTTCCGTACATCAGCTTATCAAATAACTTCAAAAGTCTAATTTTTTAATATAATAATAATGTTGATAATAATAGATCCCAAGTTATTTATTAACAGTTTTTCATCACGATAAACACAAAACAATATAACAAAACCACAGTCATTCAAAAAGAACCACTAAGAAATTGCTTATTCGGATAAACTCTGTATTGTACATATCTAATTAAACAAACAAACAAAAAAGAGCAACCATGTGTTACAATTGTTACATATTCACCATTACCTCAACATGTATATGTAATTATGGTCTTCTTTAACACGTAAAACATAATCTGTATTTATTATACTTTTAGCTTTCTATAAATGTGCAAACCTTAGGTGCTTCAAATTGATTCTAGAAAAAAATAGGTGAATGATTTTATGAATCTTTAGCTATTAATGGCTTCTATTATAGTACAACAACAATAATCAATAATGTATATAAAGTAAAATATAGATTTTATGTAAAAGTCTAAATATAAGCTACTTTTCATTTATAGAGCGATAATAAATCGTTTTGAATAATCTATAGTACTTGTATGATCTACAGACATAGTTAAAGCAAGAACAGAGGTAGTTTTTAAACAAAAGTAAAAATAAAAACACATGGTTGCCTGAAATCAATTACTTTTTATTTTTTTATAAAAAGCTTGCTGCGTAATTTTAACATTACGTACGGCGCAAAACATTCTAATAAAATTGAGAGAATGAGTTTACAATTTGTTCACTATTTTATAGCAGTTTATTCGATGCTTACACGGTTCTATAAATGATGTGTAAATAGCTAATTTTTTTCCTACTAAAAGGATCACAACTACTCCTCTCGATTAATTGCTATGAAAGCTTAATACAAAAAGCAAATGCGAAAGATGTCTTTAAAGGAATTGCTATTAACACCCCATATTTTGGCCTTACGGACAGTTGACAAATAAAAAGCTGTCAAAAATGTTTTTAAACCCATATAAACTTGAGTAACACCATTATCAACATCAGTAGCACTTCCCGCTCATATGTAACATTAAAAGTTGATGCTTGTTTACCATATACATAACAATATATAGAGAAAATTTGACTGTTATTCATGAAAAGTTAAATTGATAAAATATAAGTTTCATATACATTTTCAAGTTATACAATTATAATAAATGTATAGATGATGTATAGGTAGCGGCGGGGATACGACGTAATTATATCAGATAGTTGTGTACCTTTGAAAAAATATAAAAGTGAGGTGTCCGTAAGAGTCTAATTACTTAATATAGTATGTTCTTGGGGTATCCGTAATAATTACCATTTTCAATTGTATTCTATTTACATTACTTTATTAAGAAAAAGAGTGTTACGTATTGTTTATAAAATAAATAATTTTATCTGTTAAGAAGGGTCTAAACAGTGACAATTGGGAAGCGGAATTTAATAAATCGTTCGGCGGCATCAGCACTGATGAGACGAGGACGAGGATGAAGGAAGGTGACTCCAGTAAGCTGTTTAGAAGGAATGTTTTCAAGAATAATTGCGATCATGTATATACACTTCTCTAACAGTTATTGTGGAAGAATTTTAAAGTTTAAAGTGAATATGCTGGAGCTATATATTTACAATCACTCTCTTCGTGTAATACAGTACTGTGTTACATGTGAGAATGTACTTAGAAATAAGGTTTACATGTTGTTTACATGTTACAAATCGTATGATACATAAAGTCAAACCCCATTATATATAATGTTTCCCCTTGCAAATATGGATTGTTACTTTGTGATCACCATTGAAGATTTGTATATTATGCTTCATAATAATAATATTCTATAACTATTACATCTTTGAGAAACTCAATAATTATTAAAACGTATCGATTACATTGAAAATACGTACGTAGGTTCTCCTTTAACAAAGTACATAGTATATTGAAACAGTGCTATAACGGATCATAGTATTCGATTTAGATAAAAAACTACATATGTCATGCTGGTAATGGTGGTATAAAATAACATAATCAACTGTGTATATTTCAGTAAATGGAATTTTTTATGATTAACAACTTCTTATTCAACGGTATGCATCATTGGATAGAAATTAAGACTTGTGTATATTACAATATAAAAAAAAATCCCAACAAATTCCATGCAGGAGGAAAATATCCGATAACTTATTCTAATAAAATTATCGTATTCGTTCCGCAACATAACCATCCTCCAACATAGTAATGTTCTATAATATATAAATATGACGTAATTCTTTGACATCTCTGTCTTTTTCTATCTTCTTGTCACAACCAATTATTATTGTATAAAGTATGTGAAAAGGTAAATCAATTAACTTTTGATTTTTCTTTTTGTTACGTATCTTACTATGGTGTTCCAGGTATATAGTTTTTGTGGATCAAGTTTTTATCATGAAGTTTGCTCTTTAGTTTTCAATATCGATTTGATGGATGAACTTGATCACATAAAAGAAGAAACGGCAATATATGCATATATTTATACCATAAATGGTCAGTCAACTCTAATTAGTAGCTCACATGAATTAAGAGAATGGGATTTTTGGGCTCGTATGTTTCAGGGTTTGGCTAAATTTCTAGTCTGTGATACATGCAAAGCGTGATACCGATGTCATAAATGGAAGGCCATCTTTGTATGTATGTATGGATTGATCAAAGCGCACTAATTCAAATTTATAATATCAGTAGTGAATTAATATGTTAGATACATATGGATGGAAGCGAATGGGTTGGATGGTCTTATTACTGTTATTATTATATATGATACCTCATCCTGTACATTTCTGACATAATAGATTGAGCAAGCATTGAATATATGTAATGGTAGTGCAGCAGTACTTAAAAATAATAACTCTTTTTACTAATAGTAGGTGATGGTGATATACCGCTACGTATCGTTTTATATTATCTTCTAATATTATTTGATTTCCCTATACATATGATGTGTGTTCATAATTATAAGCAAAGAGGGAGAAGCAAAAGAATGAAAATAAAATGGAGCATTATAAATAAAAAAGGATAAACCTATTGTGAATGATTACGTACAAAATAATATAGAAATCAATTTAAGCTGCAAGCCGCTCATTTTTAGTCGTTGTAGTACGTACATCTTTTTGTTTGTATGAAAATATTTAGTCCAACTGATGTTAACAATCTTGTAGTCTACTCAATTATACATGCTATTATGAGTATAATTATGAAGCTTTTTTTTTTACTGATATCTTATATATTAAATAATCCACCTGTAGTAATTGTTTTGGTCGCCTTCACTGTTAAAAAATAAACTATATATATATATATAGACAACACATTTTATTAATTAAAAGCTGATTTCTTTTTGGTACAAATGTTAATTTGTGCACTTTCATCCATCGTAATCAATCCACACTAAGAAGTATAGCGTAGCTGTCTATCTGTCCATACATTATACAAAGAGATGATATTGGTAAAATATTATCAAAAAGGCCACGTTGCATAGCAATAAATGAGGAAATCATGGACATTACAAAAAAATGATCTTTCTTGTTGGGTAGTGATAACAAAATGGCCGTCGTTTAGCTGGCGCCTATTTTTTTTTTCTTACTGCGACAAATGAATTTCTATAAAAAATGCGCAGTTGAGCGAAAAAATGAAAAGTCTCTTCTTCTTTTCTTTACTTCTTTCCATGGTTCTGGAGTCTACCTTACCATATTATGCGCGTCGTTTTTTTTCCTGACAAGAAAAGAAACTAGCATGCAGTCTTAATCTTATGGTTAATTTTTGGTAAAGAACCAGGAAAAAGTTTCAGGTGATTTCATAATTGCCGCCTCTTTTCCTTAACTTTGAGAAAAAAAAAACAGCAGCCTTTTTTTTTCTTTGACTTGTGGTTAGTCGCTTTATGGGTTTTTGGAAAAAAAAGAGGTTTGGAACTTTTTCCAACTTATGATTGTATTTGTATTATTTTACGAATGCTGCTTGGTTCGAATGATAATATAACTTTCATTACCCAAACGGTTCTTTTGAAACGATTGTTCTTGGACATGCCTCTCGTTCCTTGACAAATTCGGTTCAACTCTTTTCGTAAGCTTGACATGTTCGGATTATTGACGTTTTCCATTGGTACACCTTGTTTTTCTTTTTTGGGAATAACAAGGAAGGAAAATTGAGCTGATTATGGATACAAGCTTCAATGGAAAGAGTGAAATCCAAGTATGCATGTGAAAGGGATTTAGTTACTTTAATGGTGAGTCTTTTTATTGGAGAATGTTCTTTCGTGGCATTCCGTACTGTTGTGTATTGTTAAGAATGAAGTTAGATGCTGCAACAATCTTTCTTCAGCAACTTTTTCAAGTTGGCTACAATCCTTCAATTTGAACGGTTGTCATGGTTGAACAACCCGTTGCTGCAAATAACGATCGCTTTTTCTTCATATTTTACAAAAGAAGGAAGTTTGTTGTGCTGGTTGCTAGCAGTGCACGCTTTTAATTCTGTGAAAGACCAACAAGACTCGGGTTTTACTATTTGTTACCAGGCATTTGCTTAGCAGTGACAGCATTGTCAAATCATTCCAACCATAGTTGATAATTCACGTGCTTTCGGTTCGCTAATGCCTTACGGATACGCCCATTTTAACTGGGTAGGTGAAACGTTAGTCCAAGGCAAAGTTTTATCCAGTGGCAGCAATGCCTGTCATATTTCCTTTTTTAACAAGGTACCTACTTATTCCAACGGGTGGATGATCCTATCAGTGACATGGACCTTTGTTTTTGGTGTGGTTCAAATTATCAACTGGATGACGGTGACCTGGCTTTTGGATTTAAGTTGAAGGGTTGTCACAGCTGGCCTGGATGAAAGTAATTCTTAAGCAACCCAGTGAACCCATTTTGTACCTCCTGCAAATTTCTTTCGATTCTGTCCAAGCGTACCAATTGATATGAGTCTGGTCAAATCAATATCAAGCAATAGTGTCAAAATCGGTGATAGTTGTTGGAACCAAGGTACAAAGCAAAACCAGAAGTATGCTAACAGGCTGGATCTTGCGCTCTATATAATGTTGGTGAGGGATGTGATTCGAACACTAGGGAGATTTATTATAAACCAGTATAGTATGACCTAAAGAAGACTATATATGTATTCTCGAGGAGGGTAATACAAGTGCGTGGTGTTGCAGGATGCAAGTCTGAAATTGTTGGCGGGCAATTGATGACGGGTAAAGATTGGCGGCAAGGATAACATTTGGCAAGATGGCGTGGCAAGAATAATGTTTGGCAAGATTACATTCTCATCCATTCCTATTTGATAACGCGTCATTTGGGATCAACATACACGTGCTTCTGAGGGAATAAATAATTATTATGTTTTGGGAAGCTTTGCCAATGAACGTTCTCGTCGTGCTTCCTGTCGGGTTGTTTGAAACTCATACAACTTACCGATACATTGGCTTTTTTTTAATTTCTTTCTTTCAAAATAAACTTTTCCTTGTACAAACTAAATGGGTGGATTATGATTTTTTGTGTTTTTATGTATGAATAACACTTGCATCTTTTATTTTTTCTTACTTTTACAAATAAAAGTGCCTCTCAAGGTAAAACCAAATCGAGATTTTTTTTCTCACGGTAGGGTCTTAATGTCATATCCTGAACTTCAAAAAACAGCTTCTTATTTTAAGCTTATAGTTTTGGTGAACAATACTAAGAAGGTGTATAAGTTGATGTTCTCCTTCATATCCGTAAATCGTATAATGTATATTATCATCCATATCATTATCATTCTGATGAGATATACACCAAAAGTCTTTCTAATTTTTTAAAGACTTGTTAATTTACTATCTACAATGGATCTGATATATATATAAAACAAATTTAAGACAGGTACATATAAGCCTGTGACACTAGTTAATTTATGATACGTAAGCAGAAAACAAAAGAAAAAATGGTCATGATATATAATATTAGTTGTCAAAAAAGTCATATGCGACAACAAAGAATTAGATACAATAAACAGAAGAAAATTTGTGAATTTTGAGATAATAATGCTAATGTATAGATTATAACAACTGTATAGTTTTTCAATATTTGTTGGGTTTTTTTTTATCACAAAACTTTAATAATACCTGAGGTCCAAGTTTCCCAATCCTCTGGATTATCTGGGTTACCAAACCATTTCAATGCATTTAATCCGATACGATAATTTCCAGGAGCAACACTGATTTTAACCTGAGACTCGAACGTTTCTGTTCCTGATGGAAGAATAGAATTCGGAGTAATAGATGCCAAGGGATCTGTTGTCATCATTGGCTTGTTTTCCGCCTCTCCCTTTACAGGTATATAATCACCACCCCACCAAATAAATTGAGCTGGTGTGTCTGACGTTGCTCGGGAAAAATTAGTGGTATCATTTTTGAATGATGCAAATCCAATCATATCATGTTGTTCATTATAAAGAGGTGTTGACAAAATACGCGTTGGATTGTCCAAAGTAAGCATAAAAATGGGAACCTTATCTATCTTTTTTTTGGTGGCGACACTTTGAATACGATTGAAGACAAAAACTTCATTAGAATCATAAGCTGGAAAATGAGTAATGTTGGTAGTGTTGGTTAATTGAGGTGTATTGTGGTGAAAAATAGGTAGTTCACGTTGATTGCCGACAACGCCAATATAGGGAACAGTCAAGTCTTTTCCTAGATTCTCAGTGCTGCTTTCATTGTTTTTTTTGAATTGAATATAACCACCATACATGATATGTTCAGCTGGATTTGTGTTGGGTGGAATTACAGTGACATCAATTTTATTGGTAGCTCCTGGAGCAAGAGTAATGTTTTTTTGCGAAAATTCCAATTGAGCAGAATCATTTCCATAAGTAGCAGGCGCGGTAAATTGATATCCTTCAGAAGTATTGTATGGAATAATGGATACACTGACATTGTTACTAATAGTGTAAGAAACAAATGTGTTGCCGTAGTTCGTAATGGATAACGTCTGTGTCTTTTGTAGATGTTCAGTATCGTTGAAACTAATTGCTGCTGGTGAAATATGTACTTGTTCTTGAATAGCATCATAAACTAAATAAATAAATAAAGACAATCTCTGTTAGTTCAACTTGAATCAATTATATTTGTATCCAATTATAGATACAAGCCATTTTGGCCCAGCAGTCAATATTATTATTTACTTTGAACCAAGCCAGCTCCTTGACGATTGGGTGAATCAACGTTATTTTCACCATTTCTATTGGGTGCTTTGTAAGCATAGTTCTGAAAATGTTCCAATATAAAAGTTGGCGTTGGCTTATTTTCATGTCCATTTTTGTCTTTCCAAGCTCGTAAATAAAGTGCTACCGTACCAGACACTGCTGGTGTTGCCATTGAAGTACCACTCAACATACCCCAATTACCCGATTGTCGTGGAAGTGTAGATAAAACATTACCCCCTATTCCTCCAATGCTGGGTCGAACATCTAATTCATAAGCAGGACCGATACTTGAGAAGGATGAAACAGTATTACCAGTTAACTGGGGCAAAACTCTTGTATCGTCAGAAAATGTCACATTGACTGCTGACTCTTGGCTCTTCATTTCAATTTCTGCAAGTATCTCTTGACCTACTTCTTGGGTAATACCAATGATAGGAATACTGGATCCATCATTAATTGGGCTAAGTGTTTCATCCTTTTTGTTATTATAAACGATAACACCGATAGCGCCTACTTTGGCTAAATTGTTGGCTTTATCGGCAAAATTACAAGTACCACGTCGAATAAGAGCAATTTTGCCATTGACATTACTTGGAATGTTTTTTGGATTACATGCATCGGTATCACTGCCAATATTTTTATCACCGATAACGAGTTGACCATTGGGTATTTTTTCTTTCGCAACGTTATCCACGTTAAATTCTGTTTTTTTTTTTGTTAAACCATTAAAAAATTATATAAAGTGTGTGTGTGTGTGTGTGTTAAATTGTTATAAAAAAAAATAAGAATAAGAAAAACAGTTTTTCTTTTTTTTGTACTTACTGTAAAACTTATCATTTACTTTAAAAACTTTAAAAAAATTATAATTGTTATCAAAAGAGGCCACAGAATAAACACCTTTTCCAACACTTGGTGTGCCTACGGTAAAAGCACCTAATTCACCATCATTAGAAGCAGCAGCAACCACTATTATTACAACAGTAAAGTAAAATAAAAATAAAAATGAAATGGAATCGTTAGTTTTCTTACTGTACTATCAAAAATAAAAATAAAAAATATTACTAATAGTAATAATTACCAGGTACTCCTTTCAAAATAATTCGTTCAGCAACTATAGCTGTTAAACTTTCGGACCAACCCATTGGGTCGGATAAGCTCATGCTTATAATATCTACCCCTGTATCATAAGCATCTAACATGGCTTCAACAATAACGATAGCATCTGCATTGCCATCACAACCGAATACACGCCACATCCCGAGAATAGCATCTGGAGCAACACCAGTATAGTTCTATGAATGATATTGTAATAACAATAAAAAATTAGTACTATTTTTTTTCTGTAATTATATATATGAAGGTGTTATAATGTTAAATAAAGTGCGCTTTACATCACTTTTTCCAGCAATAATTCCGCTAACATGTGTACCATGTCCTAGAGCAAAAATTGAAGTTAGTGAAACTTTATTCTTCAATTGGTTTTCAATATGAAAAAGAATAAAAAAAAAGCAATAGATCATTTCTAATATGTTATATACTATACTAACCTACTGTACCAGAACTTGGATCACAACTATCCATAGGGTCTGGATCTGGTATTGGATCAGTACCCCTTTCACTATCATAATCATCTCCAACAAGGTCTCGGCCATAACGTACTTTATAGCCCGGTCCAAATCCACCCCCTAACGCGGGGTGCATATAATCAACACCTAGTTACATATTGACTTTTTCAGTAGATGAAAAAATAAAATTTATTTAGGATTATAAAAAAGAAGAGTTACCTGAATCTATGACACCAATAATAATATCTCTTCCTGTATTTTTTAATTCATTATGAACTCGATCCACTTGCATTTGTGGAAGTATACTGATTAAGTGTCTATTCTCATCGTTATCACTATCTTGTTTTGTCGATAATAGAGAATTGACATCTTCACCAGTAACAATATTAGGACGTTGAATAGAATGATTTGAATAAATTTTTGTAACATATCCTGATTTAGATGCCAATTTGATTACTTGGTCGATTGTGCTCTTCTTATCATCAATTAAGGATGGTGACGATGAGTCAGAAATAGAAATATTATCGTTTTCTTCAAATTGAATAGTGGCTGCTTTTAATAAAGAATGATCGATAACACGAATTGTAGTAAATTTCAAATCAGGAAAAGATTTTTCTAACTGATTCACTAGTTTTTTACTATTTGTATTGGCATTAGAAGAACTATCAAATTCGAATATGTATTGATGAAACAAAGTAGGATCATTATTCTTTGCTTCTGTTGAAGAAATGCCTTGTTGTATAGGTGTTGCTGTTGATGTAAAAGCAATAACAGAAAGAAAAGATATTAGTAGCAATAACTGTTGAAAATGGAGTGATGGTAAACGCATTAGAAAAAAAATGAGAGAGAGAGAGAGAGAGAGAGAGAATACGATTTTTTTTTTTTGGGACACTCACTTTGTTTCGTTCGAGCTTGCTAAATATATCATATCGTTTATGCAAGTATCGAAAAGAAAAAAGGGGTATGTAAATAAGAAGGGAAGAAAAAACAAAACTATATCATTTTTTGACACTAGGAGGCAGAAAATGAATAAGGGGTAAAAATGGTTGCTACTTCTTCGCTTTTTTTTTTTTTTGGCTTCTTTTTTTTTTACTTTTATATGATCTCTTGTTGGTTGTGGTATGTGTATTATATTCAAAAAAGTATTTTGTTCTCTCTTTTTCTTTCCCTTCATTTTTTTTTTAATTATAAACTTTAAAACAGAAATGTCATATTTAAAAATAAAATGTAACCCCACTAGATTATAAAGTATCTAATGTTTATAATGCAGGTTTGTAAACTTTATTGATTTGGTTCTGTCTTTTGCATTGATAATGGCTGGTTTCACAAAATTGCCTTTTTTTTTTGAACTCCCACAGCATAACTCCTTAAAACTATTTCCCTTTGTTGTATCATCTCTGTATACCCCCCACATATTATCGGCGCCTCCCCCCCCTGCCTTCCTTCTTTTTGAAATGAATAATCTCGAAATTCAAACTATTACTACAAGAATTAATAGTCTTTGGTTTGATTGGCTACGACAAAAATATCCTTCTTATTTTACTAATATTCATGCGCCTACTTCATCGTCGAGGAATCTTTATAATAGTAGTGGTTCATTCGTTTCAAATTCTTTCAACAGGAATCAGGAACAGCAGTTTCTAAATGAACTTAAATCATATAGTGAACGTGTTTTTAAATATGAAGATAAAAAACTTTTGGTACCTATATATAATAATTATTATTATCACTATCATTATTATTGCTATGCAATAGAAAACAACAACAACAATAACAACAAAAGTATTATGATATAAACTATGAACATACATATTTTATATAAATGTAAATATAGGATCGTGCTTTAGAGCATATTCCTATTCATCAATTATATGATGAAGCTACAACTTCTTTAGAAAGAGAACAAGATGGTGATCCAGAAGTGTCATTGGATGAAAAAGTGATACTTCGATTAATGCATTGGTTTAAACATGACTTTTTTACTTGGGTGAATAATCCACCTTGTGATTATTGTGGTGTAAGTCATATACATATAATATGTTTTTTTTTTCAGGTGTTGTAAATGTTACATCATCAATAACAACTCCACACATATGTTATATTATTCTTTAGTCAAGTGAAACCAAATCTGTAGGAACATCTCAACCATCTGAAGAAGACAAACACTACGGTGCTCGTATTGTGGAAGTTTATGAATGTACTATTTGTACAAAAATAACACGATTTCCTCGATACAAGTAATTAACTTATTTTCCAGTGCTAACTAAATTATTTAGAACACAAATATAGAAACGTCTTCGACTAATAATTATATTTTCTATGTTAAATATTTAGTGATCCAGGAAAATTATTAGAAACACGTCGAGGTCGATGTGGTGAATGGGCGAATGTAATGTATATAAATATTCTATCTATATGGGAGAGAGAAAGAGTAGCTTAATAAATAATAAAAGAAATATTTTTGTGTGACTAAAGAAAAAATCCTACTATATTATAACAATAACAATAGTGTTTTACATTATGTTGTCGTGCAGTTGGATCAGAAGTACGTCTTGTATTTGACAAAACAGGTAATAATAATGATACAACAATGTATCATTTAGATCTGTTGTTCATGAATGGTAAAATAAATTTTATTTATTTTTTGTCTTGTTTGTTTATTATTATTTAGATCATGTATGGACAGAAGTATATTCTGAACCAAAAGAAAGATGGATACATTGTGATTCTGGAGAAGAAGCATTTGACCAAGTAAGTATATATATATATATGTTTGTTAGTAGTAGTACCAGCATGTATATATTATTGTTATTATTATACTAACATTTTATTATTCCAATAAGCCTTTACTTTATGAAGTCGGTTGGGGAAAAAAACTTAATTATTGTATAGCATTTTCTTCAGAAGAAGCACTGGATGTTACTAGACGATATACTCGAACGTGGTCAAATGTTCTTAAACGTCGAAAACTAGCGAATGAAACAACATTAAAGAACGTAAGTAACGTAAATAACAAATGTATTCTCATTTATATCAAGAGAAAAGCTTTATAAATAAATTATATTTTGATCTAGTTCCTGGATAATATTACATTGGAAAGACAGAAAGATCTTACAGATGAACGTCGAGCCATTTTAAAAGAAAGGAGAAAACGAGAAGAAAAAGAATTGGAGAATGAATCTAAACGAAGTCATATCAAAGATTCAGAACGAATGGGTAGAAAAACAGGATCTATTGAATGGCGTACAGCTCGTGGTGAAGCAGGAAAAAGTTTAGTCAATAGTTTATTGGCAAAACGAGAGGATGGTAAATTCATTTTCTTTTTAATTCTAATATTGTATGTACAATAAACACAGAATAATACCTTTTTTAATTTATTTATTGTTTATATATGTATTAGCACAAGTATTTGATACTAAAAATATCCAATTACTTGGAGGATCAATTATAAAACAAGAAAAAGAAAATAATTTAATTCGATTAACAACAGCTGATCCAGATCAAGTAGGTGGATTTTATTGTAAAGAACAATTGGATATTACCCAAACTAAGGCTGCCGTATTTGAGTTTACATTTCGCATTACAAATAAACAAGGCGAAGCAGCATGGGATGGTGCTGATGGATTTGCGTTTGTTATACAATCTATGGGTCCTACTGCATTAGGTCAAGGTATAATACATACATATGATTCACTTTGATTGTCATATTTATATTGTTCGAGTCAGTTAACAGAAATTTATATGATTATTATTATTATTAGGTGGTTGTGAGATGGGCTATGGTGGATTAAAGAAGAGGTAACAATTCAAATATAATTTTAGTAGGAAATATTAATTAGGAAGCGAACGGGAAAACAAAATTATCAATTGGCTTATTATTTTATGTACAAAACAAATAGTGTTGCCATTGAATTCGACACTTATAAGAGGTTAGCAATAGTACGAGTACAATAAAATACATTTTAAGCGTGGTTTGGTATATATGCTATTTTCATTTTATAACATTTATTTAAATATCATATAGTACGGATCGATGTGATGATCCATCAGGAAACCATATCAGTTTACATACTGCCGTACCACCTCAAGCCAATTCTGCACATCAACGACATTCTCTTGGTTATACATCAAAAATTCCTCCCATGAATAGTGGAAAATGGATTTACGCACGCATTTCAATCTTTTTTCAAGAAGAAGACAAGAAAATGATTGATGTATCATTAAAAGAACAAGAACAACATAATGAAGAAGATGGAGATGAGGAAGGATATACATCAGTTCTTGTGATCAATAATATGGATTTAAATAAATACTTGGACGGAAATTCCAAGGCATGGATTGGATTTACTGCAAGTACAGGAGGACTAGCACAAAATCATGATATTCAATGGAAACATGCTGTTATTTATCATAAATAAATAAATTATTTTACCTTTTTGGTCAATCCAAAAATTATATAAAAACTATTTTCAAAAAAAAAAAAAAAAATATGGTATATTTATACTTGTATAGAAATGTTGACTAGAATTTAAGAAGGATATATAGGACAGGAGGAACGGGTAATGTGAAAAAGAAAGAAAGTCAAAATTGAGCTCCTTTTTTTTTTTAGAAAAAAAGCCCAAAAATAAATTCATGCGTCTGTCCATATAGCTGTATTTTTTTTTTATTTCTTTGGAAATGAAACGATTGACTCCTACGCCATCACCTTCTGTTAGTAATTTGAGTTTTCGAAGTAATGCAAGTCGAAATAGTAATTATGAAGAAAATCAATTTGCTGCTTCAAAAGAAGAATGTCATGCTCGTGCTGAACTAACTATAGATTATTGGTCTGAATGTCTCAAGGTATGCATATATATATATTATACACCTATGCACCTATTTTACTACCTACTATCACTACTACTTTATTCATCTTTCATCGAAATAATTAACAAGTTATATTTTTCTATCTGTGTGTTGGTATTGGGATGGGGACTCGTTGAAATAGATGATGCTTAAATATACTGATCCTACAGATGAGTTTAATAAAACAATAAAACGAACTGTACAAGCTGATTCTCATGTTAAAAATACAAAACAAGCTCTAGAAAAAACAAGTAACGCTTTAGATCAATTATTAGAAAGGTAAAGAAAAAAAAAAAGGGAGGGGGGAGTGAGACCAGATTTTTTTTTTTTTTGTTATAAAGTGTTTTTGACTCATCAATACATTTATTATTTGTTACTAGGAAACAAGATATGTTGGCAACTACAAAGACATTTGAAGAAATTCAAGAATTACTTGATTTGACTCAAGTTATAAATAAGAACAATTTAATAAATAACAATAATGGATAAAAAAAATGGCGCGCAGGAAATCTCTTTACCTTTTTTTTAAAAAAAAAAGTATTTGTCACATCAAGTATCGTGTTCTAATAATGGAAGATAAGAAAGGTTGGATCTTGAGGGAGTAAAAATGTTTTTGCTTTTTCATGTATTACACATACATGCATATACATTTATAGCTGCAGTTTGTAAATAAGGTGTAAAATAACTTAAAAATTTCTCCCCTTCCCCACACCTCTTTCCCCTTAACGCTTCTCTCTCTAATATATGTATATATATAATAATGATTTAATCTACTCTTTTTTTTTTTTTTTGTTTTTTTTTTTTTTTGTCTTTGCTTATAGCATTATTTCTCATATCATAAAACGAACAGGAAGACATTTTGTCCAATAATGTTATTATTGATATTGATTGAAAAGAAGAAGAAACAAAAAAAAAAAAAAAAGAGAATGTTATGAAAAATACAAAAGTAAAACATGTTTTTCATGCATAATGTAACATTTTTGTTTTGTTTTCAACAAAAGTAGTATATATTACTATTATTATTATTGATATGTTTGAAAAAGACCATTTACAAAGAACCAGGGAGGAGGGGAAGAAGAAGGGGAAGGGGGATATATAATTGTTGGTGTGTTGTATGTATTATAATATTTTTTTAATATGTTTTGTAGAATTACGTGTTATGTAAAGATATGTATTATTATTATTTTTTTCATAAAAAGAAAATGGATGCAGAAAAAAGGAAAAAGAACTTGGAAACAAAAAAAAAACAAAAGAAAGAAGGAAAGAATATACAAGTTTTTTTTTTTTTTTGTTACAATAAATGATTTTGTTGACTGATTGTTGGAACTAATATAAAAAGAAAAGAGAATTTACACAAAGCTGGTGGTGGCGGTAGTAGATGATGGTAATGATGCTTTATTACTAATATTTGATAATGCTGACTGTAATACATTTCGTCGTTTGATAGGTTTTTCATTGGGTATAATTTGTTGATCAGCTTTACGTTTATTTGTTGAACTGCTCAATGGTGTTTTTTTTGATGTTACAACATTTTCATCATACTTATTTTCGGGTATGATGGTTGTTGTATATTGAAATGAGGTTGATAATGACGATGTTGTTGTTGTTGTTGTAGATGCTATTGCTGCATTTTTGTCTCGTTGCCTTTGGAATGCAGATGCAATATCACCATGTGTTCGAATTTTTGTTGCAGAGTGTCGTTTTTGGGGATGATTAAAAACTTTATATAACTTGGCTTTGATACAATCATTATTAGACTTTTGTTGAGATAAAGTTTGTCGTTCTGCTGTTATATTGGTTGGTAATGAAGATACTAATAGTTGTTTTTCACTTTGTACAATAGGTTGTGATATATTGTTATTATTATTTGTTATTGAACGTAAGCCGTTACCATGTTTAGGTTGTGACGCTTCTGGTTTATGTTCTGAAGAAGATGCAGATGGTTTGTTATCGAATTCGGCCCAAGGCTTATATATATATATATATATTTTAATATATTGATAAAAAAAATTAGTATATGCCTTATCCATGAGAAATGAATGATAATGATAATGGAAAGGAAGGGGAGAGCGGGTGGGGGAGGGAACGGACTGAAAGGAAGGGGGGAGAGAGGAATACATACCGGTATATTCTCTTTGTTGCTAAGACTATAAAATTTAAGATGATCATAGGATTGCTGTAAGTTGGCACCAGATGATGCATTGTTGTTGTTTTCACCCAAATAATCCAACTTTTCAGGTTGAACATCAGCAGGAAGAGTATGTAAAGTGGTGCGACGTTTTTTATGAATACCATTATCATCACCATCGAATACATATTGATAAAGAAACGCGTAGTCGGCTCGTTTAAAATGATATTCATAGTCAGGTGCATGTTTCATTTTCCCCTGGAAACGAAGGTGTCGCAATACCTAATATTATGTATAAAGTTATATGTATAAATATTTCCATCCCATTCATTATAACATAAACAAAAAAAGATGGATTTGGGGGGGGGGAAGGAAAACTTACTGAATCAATCGTTCTAAACTTTTTAAGTAATTTATGAGCACTTTTTAAACCAATTCCAGGTAATGAAGAAAGATAATCACAACCTGAAAGAATACACATATGTCGGATCTTGGTTTGATCCCATCCTTGTAAATCAATTTCTTTTGCTTGAGATATATTTTTTTGTTGAATACGAATACCTTCACCATATTGGTTCATTTTAAAAATTACAGTATGACATCCAAAAACAAGTAAATCAGAATCTTCGGTAATGATAGCATCTACTTTGTTGGTATTGATTAAATATGTAAGTTGCGCATCAGCTTCATAAGGTGCAATCACATGTTTAATCTTTTTGGCTTTTAATGCCTAAAAAAAAATATGAAAAAGAAAGAATTGGTTAGTACTATTATTATTATGATTATTTTGTTCAAAAAAAAAATTCAAATAATCCTCCCCCCTCTACTAACCCCCCAAAAAAAAACGGAAAGGCTTTTTATTTAAGGGGAAGAAGAAGAAGGAAAAGAAAAGGGAATGATTAATAGTAGTAGTAGTAGTAGTAGTAGTAGTATTATTATTATTATTTTTTACCTTGATAACTTGTTGAATCATATGTGGTGTTACATGAATAGAGTGTTGAAAACATTCCGTTGCTTCTTGTGATCTTCCTTGCTTTAATAATTCTTTTCCTTTTGTCATTGCTTCTGTTCGACGCCTGTTGTTATACATTATCAAGAAAAAGATATGTAAAGTGTTGATAATAATGATAGTATAGGATGGTGTTTTTTTTTGGTTTTTTTTTTGAATAGGTAATACGAGTTATGCCAAGAAGAATGATAAGAATAATAATAGAAGAAGTAAAGTTAAATATATGCGCGCTCTACTGCAAAACACCATTTATATATTTATTAAATACGTTAACGTTACCGGCGTCTCTCCTCAACTGTTGTTCCTTTGATAGGTAATGGTTCACCATCAAATACAATATATGGAATCACTTTATTAAATTCTAAAAGACTGACTTGACGCATAAAATAATCCACATATCTAATCATTGTATATACATATTTATAATATTTTTTTTTGTTTTGTTTTTTAGAATATGTTAAATAAACCAAATGGTGGAAGGGGGGAAGGAGAAGTATATGGTCATTATATAGCATATAAATAATTTATTTTATTTATATCTCAGTGAATATAAACTATGTTCATATTATTATTATTATTATTATTTACCTTGTTGTTTCTTCTCCTAATGCTAGTTCCCGTGAACAAGAAAATGCACCTTTATGAAGCCATACATTACCATCCACTGCCACTGTTTTACCAGCATATTCTTTAATGTGCATTGGTTCATGAACCGATTTGACAGTTTGTATGAACCCCGAAATACCCATATAGATCGCTTATTATTATTGGTGTTATTATTGTAGTTGATGGTCAAGTAAGTTTTAGTGGAAAAAAAAAAAGAGAGAGTGATAGAAAAAGAATATTCAAATTGGAGTGAAGTCTGTAAAAAAAAAAAAAAAAAAAAAGAAACAATGCGCGTTTAAAACAGCAAAGGAAAAAAAAAGGTGAAGGGAAAAGAGAAAAAAAAAGAAGGACACAGAACAGAACTGAACAGATAAAAAAAAAAATATGAGAGAGAGCGGATTATTTTGTTGAAATTAGTCAAAAAAAAAAACAAAAGCTTATACACACTCCGGTATTATTATAGAGTCACAAAAAAAAAACAGATTCCGTTAATCCATTTTGAATTCAAATCGGATATATATTAATTGTTATCTTAAAACAAAGTCTTATAATTATTGATCATTCGTAAACGGAAATAAAGAAAAAAGAAAAATCATATAGTCATTTAAATCAAACAAACTTTTTAAAAGTAAACATTTTATTTTATAGCTTTTTTTGTAGTGTTATATAATGTGTGTGGCACAATTATAGAACACTAAATGACACGGGAAAATCACCAATATGGTATAACTCGTACGTATCATCCCTACTTGTAACACCAGAAAAGATTGAAGGTTAAAGTAATTAGTGTCTTTTTCAAAGAATTCATTTATAGTTGTCATGGTAACAATAAGTGAAATGTATAATAATGTTGTCACTTTTATATCATCTGTCAAAAATGAAATCACTATTTTATTTCTTAGTTATAATAAGTCGGTATATATATATATATATATGTGTGTGTGTGTGTGTGTGTGTGGAAAATCCAGATTTACTTATGTTACGTATTAATAAGTCAACATTAATAAAGTATCCCTTTTATTAGATATGTTACGTTAGCTTTCTCCCATTTCCATCTATAAACAACATGACGATCTATTCACACACACACACACACACACACACACACACGCCCATACGGCTTAGATTGTTTATCTAATAACCACAAATAATCTTAATGTTCTATTGTTCATGATTTTTTTTCTCTACTATGATAAACCCGAAACTTTATAACTAGCATAAGAAATATACAATCTCATTTAAATAATAAATATGTTAACAACAACAACAACACCAACAAAAAAGGACTATTAAATTGTTTTCTGTTTTATGATGATATGGTCTAAATATCAGTATTTTTCTTAACTTATCTGTATCCATATCAAAGTAGAACACACAAAAGAAATTCGTGTTTATGTTTCACAACTTTTTTTTTCCCTGACGATATAAAAAAAAAAAGAACCATCTTTTCCTTTTAATTACTCTCATGGTGATTTTCCAAGATATAATATTAACATATTATTATTAGCATATTTATAACTTGTTTATATATATATATATAAAGTGTGTGTTCTTAGTACTAATTGGCTACATTTATAAATATATTATTACCTGTCAAATGAATAAAAAGATGATCCTTTTATTAGAATACGTAACAAGTAACAGATTAATTATGATAATCTTTTTTTTATTATTGTTGCCATTCCTGTCGATCATTTATAAAGTAAGTATGGTATATATATATATATCACCAGTAGTACGTAATAAAGAAAGAACATGTAAATTCAAAGAGTATATAACCTATTACATAGAATGAAAGAGGGTATAACAGTTAATTTAACAAACAGCATAAAATTCATTCGACTTTATTTCAAACACAACTTATTATATCTAAGGAGGACCATAATATCTTATATTTATAAAAGTTGAAAAGTTATTATAAAATGTGGTGTGGTGATGACATTTGATAAAAAGTAATAGCTATCTAAAATAACAAAATTATTAAAAAAACACTTTTTTTTTATACTAGATATTTTAAATGCATACGTACACATGTTTTCTATGTGTAAATGAGAGAGGGAAGTTGAAATCGATAACCATGAATAACTTATTTGTTTGGATGGTTTGTAAATTGATAGATAATACTTAAGAATGTAATGCTGTGAACTGGGTTTAATATAAAATTATGTGAGAACCAAAAAAAAAAAAAAAAAAAAAACTCATTCTTCTGTGTATACTTTTAAATAGACTATATAATCCTCAAGTCTAACGTAATAATAAACTTCTATTATCACTAATACTGGATAATTTTTATATGTCAATTATACAAAACAGTGTTATTTAACACTATAAGGAACAGCAACTGAAAAAAAAGTATGTCAGAGTATTATCACATTTAAAATATAAAAAAAAAAGTTTATCCCTTTTAAAGCTGGTTTGATATACAATAGCATATTTGTTGGTTAGTATTAAAAAAAAAGAGCCTTATTTTTTTTTTATAAAGTAGGGTCCATGTTTAATTCAAAATCGTTTAAAATGACAGCCATTTGACTATCGACAAAAGAAAAAAAAAGAAAACTATTCATCTATCAAGCTCCCCCCAGCACTTTATTTTTCTCTAATAAGCACACTATAGTTTCTATTATCATATGTACATATCATTTTTTAATATGATTTTTTTTTTGGTATAGGTAATACAAACATGTAAATTAATAAGGCTTTATATACTGATATATGTGTATATGTAGATAGAAATAGTTTAATCAATAATAGAAATATCTAAAAGTACGTATTATACTTTCGCATGCTGTAAAACTTTTATTTTCTCTATCAAAGATAGAAAGAAAAGAAAAGAAAATCATGAATCAATCTGAACAAACAAACAAACAAACAAACAAAATAAAAATAGACTTATTGTTTGATATCAAATAATACTACTATATCGTATTGTTGAAATAAAAAAAGTCATTTGATAAGTATATAAATTTGAAAAACTGTTATTGCCTATTTTCGTTTTTTAAAACCATTCAGTACTACAACAGGCAAAAGAACAACTCGAGATTTTTTTTTGTTTTATTGGATTGAATTTGTCGGGGTCTCGATGATCATTATAGTGAGATAATAATTTAATGACCATCATTTTTGTTTATGAGCAAAATATATATATATTCCTGCAATTAATAAATAATAAAAACTAATCGTATATACTATCGGTACTAAAGCAATTTTAAACAATCGCTTATAAAAATGCACAATGTTATAGACTTTAAATTTCTATTAGAAGATTCTTATATTTTACCATGAAAGAAATAATGTATTATATAATAATTTTATACCAAATTTTTAATAGAATAGAATATTTAAGAGGGGGAGAAAGAGATGTATCACATATCACGTGATCATAATACAGATATAAATATGTATATAGAGTTATAGACATTATTTGTCTTGTTCTTTAGTTTTAAATGATCTGATAATTTCACAATATATGAATATTATTTTATAATGGGAAAAAAAAAGGAATACTATCATATAATTATAATTACATCATGTGAAGAAATATATCAAAATGATGTATAATTAGAAATGATTGCGAGTCTGGAAGAATAAGAAAATGTATGAAAATACAAGCTTGAATAAGAAACCTTGTGCACAGGGAATAAAATAGTTATTCATCGTTCGTTATTATTGACAGTTTAAGATAATGGTTACACTCGTACTAACTATTTTTAGACAACATCAACCAATATGATTTGTTGTTATAATTTGTTTTGTTTGGATTTTTTACTTGTTTAGCTTTTTTTCCAGAATAGTTTTTCAAATAAAAAAAAACATAGCCATAATGATAACTCACAAGATATTAACGCACATGAGCTTCTTTTTCTTTTTTCTAATAATAATTATAGTACGTAACATAAATATCCTTAATTGTTGTCAGATCATATGTCAATAAAAGAATATAATATAATAATAATATCACAAATCGAAAAATAAGAAGAAAACGAGGATGATGATGATGTTTGATATTTGTCCCAATGTTATGGTTTATTTATTTTAACCCAAAACGACCAAAAATAGTGACGTTTATAAGGTTTGTTGGGTTTAGGGTGAACCAAGCAGAATAAAATTTCTTTTGTGTGGGGATTATTCTAACCCAATTTATCTATGAAGCCAAAAGTTTTATTTATTTCTTTTTTATCTTCTGTCTTCTGGAGTTCAATAGGAAAAAAAAAACAAAAAGCAGAAAAAAGATAAACTATTCATAATAGCTTAATAATAATAAAAGAAGTTCTTGTAAACCATTCAATTTATTATGAAATATAAAATAATTTTAAATAGATTTCATTTTTTTAAGCACATGCGAGGCTGATTTTGTTATTACTATCATCAAGAGAAAATATATACACACGCCTGTATATACATATATTTACACATCTGTGATGGGGTCCTGCATATACATCATCATTCATTTCTTTTAACCAAATTCTGGAATCCTTATTGTTTAATTGGGGGAGAGAGAGAGGGAGAGGATTAGGGAGAAAATAAAAATTAGTTTGGGGGAGGAGGAAAGTGAAAAAAAAAAAATATCACACACACACACAACACACAAACACACAAACACGGAAAGAACCGTCATTCAATGATCCTGGGAAAAAAACCTTTATTTCTGTAAAAGAAACGAAGTTGTTTAAAAGGTAGTACTGTTATTTTCTCTTCTTTATAGATTCTTCCATTAAAAATTCTGTGTGTCTCCCGCGGTCGCAAAAAAAAAAAAAAGTAACAAATATGGTAATCCCCATGATCTGGCTAGCTTTTGTATTTACTTGCGCCACAATAAATACTTTATTACTATAATAAAAACTACATTTAAAAGTATATTTTTTTTGTACAACATGACAACAGGTTTTTTTTTTTTTATTTTGATTGAGAAATGGTTTTGAGATAATAAAAAAAAATAGTTTTATGTACTAAGAAAAGAATTGATGTGAATATACTAAACATATTGAAAAAGAATGAATTAATAAAAATGACAGTAAGTAGTATAATTTTCTGTGTATGTGTGAAAAAAAAAAAGAAATGGTTCTTGCTTTGAGTAAAATAATATGCAAGAGAAACAAGGAGTGAATACAGAAAAGAAAGAAAGGTTTTATAGAAAGGTTATTTTCCTTTTTTTGTTTCGCCAATAATAATCATACACAACAATATAATAACGACAAAAAATAATCCAAAATCATAATATTTACTAGAAAGAAAAAAAAAAAGAAGATAATAATAATAATAATCATATGTGGAAATGTAATAAGAAAAAGTAAAAAAAAAAAAAAAAAAATTACTAAATGAATTGAAGTTGTTCTGCAATTTCTTGTTTACTAAAACCCGCCTCCATGAGATTCTTGACAAGTTCGGCTTTAGCACGTATCCTTCGTGTTCTTTCTTGTTCAATCAATAATTGCTCCCGGTCCATTCGCTTTTCACGTAAAAACTCGACCATATCCTGTGATGGTTTTATTCTTCCAGCCTCTTTTTCTCGCGTGACCTTTAATAAAGATTCGGTAAGTTCATCATCGTCAGAACGTTTATCCGTGGTATCACAATGACTATTATTGTCATCATTCATATTATCATCATCAACATCAACATCACTATTATTATTATTATTATTATTACTAGATGTTGATGCTATTATTGTATCTGTTGTTGCTTCTGCAATGGTAGGTGATTCCCCAAATAATCTTGGTTGCTTTACATTATGAAATGAATGAAGCAGATGACTATCACTCATGCGTCGTCTCCGTCTTCCTGATATTGTAGCATGGTTACTACTATTATTATTTGTGGTAAATGTTGGAGAAGTATTATTTGATCCAGTAGCGGGGATAGTTGTTGTGGTTACACTAGGTATTATGGATAATGATGATTCGTCTTCACTATCATCAGGATGAAAATAATTGCTGGTATTACTACTGGTATTAGTTGATGATGATGATGCAGATGTAGGTGGTGGTACTAAAAGAGGTGGTGGTGTTGTTGTAGATGTTATTTTTTTGGTATCAAGGTTTTCAAGGGGATGATGATGAATTTTTGTAGGACTGGTATTGTGTTGTTGATCTTGTTGATGATGTCGTTGTCGATGATGATACAGTGGTTGAGGACGAAAAAGTCTTTGATGTTCCTTTTTTTCTTCTTCGCGATCCATGATACTACTAATTGACATGGGCCAGGATGGTGACGTTCGAAAATTGCCAAAGCTTCCATGTAATGCATCCCAGTATGGAAAACGTTTAATAATCTCCTCTAGGGATAATAGAAAAACCAAAGGAAAAAAAAAGAAAGAAAAAAAAAAAGAAAAAGTGTGTCACGGAATGTATTCTTGAATTTGTATGTGTTATCGCCCATAAAGTATTCTTTATATAGATATATAGATATATATATATTATGCTGTTCACCATCTTTTTTTGTTCTCTTCTCTACTCCCCCCCACCCCACATATTTATATAAATATACACTTTTTAAATAATATAATAATATAAGATTATAAAGAAAATATATATGTATATATTTTTTTCTTTTTTTTTTTTATTATTACCATGAATGATTTCTTCTTTAACACCTGCCTGTCGTAATTTTTTTCCTTCTGTATCGTTCCATTCTCTTGTGGTTCTATAATTGCTTTGTAAAGTTGAGATTTTACTAGCAACATCTTTTGGTAACCGATGATATATTCCAACTTGACGCATTAGTTCAATAATTTCTTCAAGAAGTACTTTTTTAGGTGTCCGTTCAGCATTGTTGTCACCTCCACGCCATTTGGAGTAATTTGTCTTATTGGCAAGCCAGTTGATAAGTATATCCATGGAAGACATACCTCCATTAACACCATCTTTTAACCAACTTTTATAAGGTTTTTTTCCTTTGGAAATGGAAGGTGTTGTTGTTGCTGTTGTCGTGGTAGTGAGCGTTGTCATGGTAGTAAAATAAGCCCAAAAAAAATATGGCAACAATAATAATAAGAAAAAAAAAGAACTCCTCCTTTTTTTTTTTTATTTGCTGCGTGTATTGTTGCTTGGAAATTTATTCGTTAATATAATATGAAAAAGAGATATTCTGCTAAAAGGGTTTAAAAGAAATAGAAATAGAAAAATTGAAAAGGACAGAAATAAAAAGGAAAGGAAGAAAAATAATATTTTTAGTCAAAAAAAGGGGTGGAAAATATTTGAGTTTTATGTTCTACGAAAAAAAAAAAAAAAAAAAGAATTATTATTGCTAAAACGCAGGAGAAGATGAATATTGTTTCTGTATTCATAAAAAAAAAATTCATCTTCTTTTTATACTCCCCCTTCTTTCAAATCACCCAGCCCATATAATCAACCCCCCCCCATTAAAATATTTTACTTTCACTTTCCCTAAACTTGGCAATCATGAAAACTTCATAATAGAATGGGCGTTTACAAAAAAAAAAAATTAATATGCATAATACTATTTTTATTTTCTAATCGAAACTGTTTTCTTTTTGTTTGAAATAAAAGAAAAACATTCATAATTTTTACATATTTTAAAGATCAAAAATACAGTTAATAAAAAAAGTAACAATTGCTTTTTTTCCCAGAAATTTGTTTGTCCCTTTTCTAGCAAAAGATGGGTTATGTGGAACACCAATCATTTCTTGAGTAACACTCTCCCGCTAAAAATAAGAGTTTCCTAAAGTTTTTGCTTCCAATCCCAAAAAGAAAATGTAAAAATTGACCTCTTTTTTTTTTTTTTGGAGAAGAACAAAAAAAAATTAGCTTAACTTAATAAGAAAACAGGGAAATGATTTATTTTATCTAAAGCCTCAATTTTTTTGTTGCCTTTTAGAAAAGTACTTTTTTTTTTATGTGCGTGAGAGTAAATAATAAACATTTTTTTGTATGATTATTTTATATAACTTTCTGTGGACCACGGGTCTAGACACAACCAACAAAAGTTGTTGATGTTATACTTTTTATTATTGTTTTTAAACTTTTATACATTTTGTTATGATGGTATTGATGTTTAGTTTTATTATGGGCTATGTTCCGTCTACCAGTCCGCTTTCTTCTTTTTTTTTTCTATTTCTAATTCTGCATTACTCTATAATTCACTCTTTTTTTTTAAAAAAAGGGTATTTATTTGTTTGGGTCAGAAAAAAAAAAGGAATTAAAAAAGTTCTTTTGGTGGGGGGAGGGAGTCAACAGAAAAAAAAAAGAAAGCACTTCTTGGAATTTTATTTTATCTAAAGTGGAGTAAAGATAATAAAAATAACACACAAACCACACGACCCCACAATTTTTTTTAAAAGTTTTCAACCCGCACCTCAACCCCCCCCCTCGCACACACACACAAACGAATTGAAACTTGGGACTAGACTATTTTTGGGTGTGACGAATTTCTGACACTGATTATCAGAGAGTAACAAACAAAAAAATTTTGGGGGGGGGAGTTGAAGAGAGGGAAAGAGAAAAAGAGAACCACTCTTTCATTCATAAGCTCATAACAGTTTATAATTTATCATTCTAAAAAATTATGATAGAAAGTACTTGTATGATAAGAATAAATAACAGAGAGAATAGCTGCCATTAAAAAATGAAGAAAAAAAAAACTTGTTTTTTTTATTGATATAATATCTTTTTTCCAGTAAAGAAAAAAAAAGACCTCTAATCTCTTTTCCCATTTTCCTTTTCTTTTTTTTTTAAAAAAAAAAATGACCAGCATAACAGTCGAATGTTGTATTTGTTTGGATGATTTTAAAATAACCAATAACAATAATAATAGTAATACAACCATTTATGGTAGTAGTAGTACTACTACTACTAGCAATAGTAATATTGCTTCATCTTCCAAAGGCAAATGTCCTACACAACCACTACCAATGAACAATAACAATGTAATACAATCAGCATCATCAGCATCTTGCTATTCTCCACAACCAATAACGACAATGAATCAACTAGGGGATGTTGTATCTACACTAGGTTGTGAACATTATGCATGTTATGAATGTTTGAAAAATTATTTTCGCTCTTATTTGGACCGACCCGGTGTTGAAGATTATTCTATTTTGGATTGTCCAGGACAAAACTGTGATAAAGTTTTTATTACTGATGATGTTCTTCCACGAATCATGCCAAATATGGAGGATATTCATTACTGGTGGCGCAGTGTGATTGAAAAAACCTTTATGGATAGCATTGTAAGGCCAGCGTTCTTTTTTTTTTTATTCTTATATAAAAGTTGGTTTAAACTCAAATTATAGGATATAATAATCATGTTAGGTATACACACATAAAATACTTATTCATACTTATTCATCATCTTTATATACGTATATATTGAATTATTCAGGGCTACTGTCCTTATCCTGATTGTTTGGGCTCTTTTGAACTTCCACTTCCAGAACAACTTGATGAATATAAGCAACAGCAACAAGTTCCTATTATTTTTTCAGCACCCTCATCATCTCGTAGTATTCCAGAACCACAACAGATAAATGAAAAAGATACACCTTTGTTTGCCGAATGTCTTGAATGTAATCGTGGTATTTGTCTTACTTGTCATGGGACGTGGCATCCAGGTAAAAAAACTACTTATTCTTCTTTTATTATTAGTTTACTCTTGTTGTTTTGTTATTTATTCTTTGATGCATTATCACTCTTGTACGTAGTTCTCATTCAAACAAATTAATTATTATAATTTATACATATCGTATTATAGATCAACCATGCAAAGCTGTTACAAAATTTTCAGGGACAGCTAATTGGAAACAACATGATGATACTTATTATCGTGAATCACTTGCCAATAAACGAAAAAAACATCAACGTGCATTATCCATTGAAGCTCGCAATTTAGCTCAAAAAAATCAATGGACGCGTTGTCCAAAATGTAAAGAAATGGTTGAACGTAAGGTAAAGAATTATTAAACGTAGTAAAATACCCCATGATATTAATATATTCCTTCTTCTTCTTTTACATACGTACACATGCAACAACAAAAAGAAACCATTTTGATAATTCTTTTTTTTTAACATAAATATTTATATATACTTTCTTTTATATAGAGCGGTTGTTTGACAATTTTATGTCGATGTGGAACATCATTGTAAGTAACATTTATAATAATACAGTTGCTACTTTCTATTTTATATCCTATATATAAAATGAATCTTTTTCTTTGGCACAATGAAATGTGTATTTATGTTTTCTTCTTTGGATATATTTCTATAGCTGCTATAGATGTGGAGCACGTTCTAATGTACATAATTACTGCAACTGTCAAAATCTCCCTCCAGGTCGAGTACAAGCCATGCGTCAACCTATGTTTACTTATAATTAGTAGAATAATAGGTCTCTTTTGCTTTTATTCCATCCAGTCAACAACAACAATAATATCAATTTGCTATTACCTTTTTTTTTTTACTATCAGTATAACAACATCATTATCATTTATCCGCTTTGGCAATACAAATTAGTATATACCTATAAAAATCAAACTGAAAAAATTCTTTTTCGCACACTTTTTTTTTCCCTCTTCTATACGTACACTTTGCATACATATCACATGTTATACTTTTGATACAACAAAAAAACAAAATAATCTTTATACATTCTTGCGAAAATAATAATTAAAAAATAAGGCTTTTTTTTTGTAATTTGATGACATAAATACTGTATGAATTATTTTAAAAAAAGGTCACACGAGGTCAAGGTCTGGATTGTTACCAGTAGATTGGTTTCTATTTGAGTGAGACAACTTTTGTATTGGTTAAAAAAAAGGAGATCTGTATACAATTTTTTAACATCATGTACATATATTACTGAAGCTGTGTAAAAATACACAAAAGTAACTACAACTCTTTCAATCTTTCATAATAAATTTGATCAACATAATCTACAAATACTGCTTATCTTTCTATTATTAGCATTGACTATATATAAAATAAGCAAATACTGTAAGTAGTGGTCTTTTTATGTAGTGTAAACATATATCACAATTAGCTTGCTTTTATGATAGGTAAGATGGAATATATGAGTAAACGGAGATTTTCGGTTTTTTTTTTTTTTACATAAAATTATTGCAGAAACTTAATATTTGGAAAATAAATAAGCTACGTACGTATTACGTATTATTAATGTTTTCTTAGCACAACACATTCAAAAAATAACTTTATTATAAAGGGGTGGGCGGGAGTAAAGTTAAGATTACTGTATTTCTTTTATATTATACGTACGTAGGTAAAATATATTACTACGTATAATATTTTTTACAGAAATCCGTTAATTTATAAAGGGGAAGGGGAAGGGGAATTATATACTTCCTTTCAGTGTGTTATCTTTTTTTACAAAGACGAGTTCCATTTCTCTAATCTTACTATCACCTTTCTATATTACTTTACTTTTTTGTGTTCTTTTTTTGGATGAGGCTTTGATGATTGATGCATAATTTTTTTTCTAAAAAAAGAAAATAGTAGGCACATATCTACTTTTGAAAAGTATAGAAGAGAAATAATATCATCTTTATTTTCTGCTGCGTGATAATAGTAATAATACGACGTACTATTGTGTCAGCCAAGTTTTTACTTTCTTGATACGAACACTTTTTTTTTTGACAGTGGAATTAAAAGAAATTTTATTATGCTACGTATTGAATTCATAATATAGCTTGACAAGTAGAATGATTTTATTTTTGGTGTAGAGTAAACTAGTCAGGGAAAAAAAATCGTATCATACGTAAACCTTAAAATTTTTATTTATATTGCTCCTATGTTAGTTACCACGTGTCCTTTTTAATTCTAGAAAGGGTGGTTGCAATTAGGGAACCTCGGTAATAAACGTATAACTTTTCTGACAATATTTTTTAACTTTAAAAAGAATGGGTCAGGAACTAAACCTGTCAAATACCAAATAATTATAAAAAGGTCACGCGTAAATTCCATTGATTGTACCAAACATTCATCAAGATTATCTTGTCAATGTATTATTACATTGTTAAGGATAGATATCAGAAATATCAGCAGTACGTAGTACACAATGGCCTACAGTCAATATATATACTGAGATACGTACTGTGTATGTAATATAGATAATTCTTTCAAAAAACCCATTAAAATGAATGAACACGCATATATACATCAAAGTATATAAAAATGATAAAGAGAAGCTTTTAAACTATTCGAAATCACCATTTACTTTATAAAAAGCTAATAGTTGATTTGCTATTTCCGAATTGTAAAAGAATAATAATAATAATAAGAAAAAAAAAAACTAGATATAATAATAATAATAATAATAATAATAATAGTATAATAATAGGGGTTGCTGTTGTTGTCATTTGTTATAATATTCTATGGGCGTGTGTAAGGGATATTTGTTGCGTTGTTGTAGGAAAAAGAAGAACAAGATGAGGAATAAGAAAAAAAAAAGAGTGAAGAATGGAGAAAGATTTTAGGTATGGATATATTTAATAATAGAATCTGTATCTACTTTTTAATAACCAGAGCTTTTCATATTATATTCGTGAGGAACATCGTCACTATGTTCTAAAGTCTGTGACATGAAACCCATAAATCGTTCACCATATTCCAGTGGTTTAACAGCAGAGATTTGATGTTTATCTTGTGTCATAGACTTGAAAAAGTGTTCTGATTTCTTTTTGGAATCATAAGGTGTTAAAATATCAATGATACCCATATAGTAAAGAGCAGATGTTGGACGATCATTTTCATTGGTGGATCGGAAACCACCATCGTCAGAATAAAATGCACAGTTTCGACGTCTAAATAAATACATTAAAAAAAAAGGTCAATATATTGTTTGTTTAAGATGGAGGGTTTGCTATGATTTCATGTATGTATATATACTTACTCATGGAATGGATCATCAGGAAGTGCAGAAGAGTCAAGTCGTTCAGGATTGGTTTGTGCAATGGCTTTACGAACAACTTGAGCTTTAGTTTGACGTCGTTTTAACATAGATGCACGACGTTCAGCACGTTTCGTATCAGGCTAGAGTAAAAAAATTATTATAAATAGATTGTTTAATCACATGATTTCGTATTTTTTTTCATTTATTATTGAGTATATATACATATATATATATATATTTAATGATAAAAAAAACTTACTTGGAAGAGTTGAAGTGTTGAATCACGAATATTTTCCTTGTTACCACGAACCATGTTATGAATACCAACAAGCAAACTATAATCCATGATGTTGAGTCGAACCAAAAGTTTCACATCACGCATAAGTTGACTAATAAATAATTTGCGTTTTTGAGGTCCCAGCTGTAATTTTTGATTATTCTTTTGAAAGTTCAAATCTTTCATAACAGCATTTTTGGATTTTTGAATTTCGGCTTCGGGTAATAAACGACCGATCAAAGAACCCTATAAAAACCAAAAGAGAAATATATATATATATATATATATATATATATATTTAATATCCAATTAGCCACTTCAATTATGAGGGAAGTATTTATATATTAAAAGAAGGATAAAGGGGTACAAGGTTATAGAATATGGAAACTAACCTTGAGATCATAAGTCTCGTGAATATCCTGAAATAAACCGGTTAATTTTTTTTTGTTAGTTTCCAAAAATAAACAATCAACAAAAAAGCTGAACGATAATTTTTTTTTTTGAGAGAGATGGAGTTAATAAGTTTAGATACCTTATTCGGTGGAAACACGTTGCCCATAACAACGAAATGAATCTTTCTGCCGCGGGGTTGTTTGACACGGTGTAAACCATAGTAACGGCAAAGAAGTGTATCTGGATTTGTGGTTACGTGCTGTATTGTTTTTAATATTTTTAAAATGAAAAAGTTAGTTACATAAAAAAAACTATAGTGTTAAAATCACAAGACTATTTCTTTTTTCTAAGCCTTAACCAACCACACCTCTCTCTCTCTCTCTCTACAAAAGTATATATATATGTATATAGTGTTTCTTACAGAGTGATATTCTTTTAAAATCTTGCGTAGGTATTTATGCTCAGCATGATGAATTGTCTTGATAATGAAACGATAATCGCGTGAATAGTAAAAGAAACTACCACTTTTGCCTGGAGAACCAAGTTCAGAAAGAATATATTTACTTGTTAAAGAAACCTAAAAAAAAAATTCATTATAATTAAGTCAAAGAATTATTAAATAAATTTTGTAAATACATATTGTTTTTTTTTTAATTTGATCATATTTACCAAGTAGTCAGCTGGATCGATACCAAATTGTTCGCGCAACTGACGAAAAGCCCATGGTGCATAATCCTTGAATTTGAAATCGTATTTTGCACCTGGTGTTAATTCATCACCGTTTCTATTTTTAATTTTGATTATTTTTAAAATGAATAATTTTTTTTTAAAAAAGTTCAATCGAATGTTTAAAGCAAAAGAAATAAAATTTGAAATACGTACACGTTAAAGACGAGTTTATGTGCAGCAGCGAAATCCTCATCAACCAATACACGATTAGGCTTGGCACATACTCGGCCTACGGCAATACGGATACCCGTTAACATGTTGTACATCAACACATAATTTTTATGATGTTTATCTATTCGGGTACCGACCATAACTCGGTCTTCATCTTTATCATCATCTTGTCTTCGTGAAAGTCGTCTAAATGCTCGACGTCTTGCTGATAATTCTTTGGCAAATTCTTCTGAAATCGTCACTTCTTGTAATTTTTTTTGTTTTCTACCTGCATGTCCTGTGGTATGATGTCTTGCTAACGAACGACTGCTTCCGGAAGAAGTCATAATAACGTCACTTTCATTATTTTTATTAATAGAATGTTGAGTTGAGTGGCGTTTTAATTGTTTCGCAGCATCTTCATCAGGTACATTAGGTTCTGCAAGACTAAATTCATCGTCGTCATTATAGTTATTAAGAGAAGAAAACTGAGAATCTTGTAATTGTTTTGAGTTTTGTATATGAATAGATGAAGGTACAACTGAAGTAGTAAATGAACGTTTAGAAGATAAGACAGAAGAGGAATGTTGCATTGGACGTTGGTGCATTATGGGTATAGGTGTTGCAGGTGGTGATAAATCAACAGGTGATTGTGAACCGTCTTCTTCTTGAAACACTCGCAAGCTCTCAGCTGATCCCGGGGGGTCAACAAGAGGACCTCCTTGGTATAAGGCTTGTGGTGTGTTAGCTGCAACACCAGGTTGTGCAAAAGTACCAGTGTATGCTTGGCGGTCAGAGTGAAAAAGGACTTCTTTTTTCGAGTTACTAATATAATATTCGTGTTCTTTTTGCTCTTGATGTTGTCGTTGTTCAAAAGTAACAGGTGAATGAGTTGCAACGGTCATTTGAAAAGTTTTATGGAGGGAAAAAAAAAGTTATGTTGTTTATTCCTTTAAGGGGGAAGGTGAGAAAAGAAAGAGAAAGAGAGAAAGAAGTAAAAAAGAAAAAAAAATAAGGGGAGATAAAAAAAAAAAAAAAACAGCACATCATTAAAAATAGTTGCAATAATTCGACTGGTGATACAAACTAAAGATTGTTTCCATATAAAGTGTAGTTTGGTGCAGTTTACTATTCAAATATGGGAACTAAAACTGATCACAACCTCTAACTGAGTTAGATAGAAAAAAAAATAAAAGAATAGTAAGAAAGAAAAAAAGGTTAATTTGTTAAAAATGAATATGAAAATTGTTTTAAAAGTTTATTGTTATGCATAACAGCAAAAAAAAAAAAAAGTATTTTTTTTTCCATGATTAACAATTGATAGAAATAAATGCTATTAGATATTCTTTGTTTGTTGGAGTATTCTTTGCAGCAATGGTAAACAAATGACAGTCTTCATCGATAGTTGTCTCCATCACAACTTTTGTTTTCCATATAATTTCGATATGATATCTATTGAAAAGGAATTGATCTTTTTCGGATACTTAAAAAGCATTAGTGCAAGCAATCCTCCTGCTGAAATATCCAAAAGGAGAATCTTGCATGACTACTTCTAAGTTCAACCCTTGAATAAAATAAGTTAGAATATATGGTCTTTGATATATATTCGTAACTTAAATTGCTTACCCATGATCACATATTCAATCATTCTAAAGTATCTCAAATTGCTCGGACAGACTTTTGCAGCCATACATAACATATCTTTCATTGCCTTCGGGAGCTTTAACATTCCATCTCCCATAGACCTATCATCGTTAACATCAACAGAATTCTTCCCAACTTCTGTGCATCCAAATTCGCAGTCAACACGAAAAAAGAGCATATCTGCTGAACCCTACGAAAATGGCCTTAATCCTTCTTATCAATCAGTCTTAACAATCCATATACGTATTCATCTTGTTGCCCATGTTTTTTCTTTGTCTGGCTTCCCGTTCTTCCAATATTCTCTCACCGTTTCTTCTATTAGCAGATACCAGGCTGCTCTTCTCTCCCATCTCCACCTTCACATCTGATTCGTCAAACAAAGTATAAAGAAAGCTCCCAACACGATGCTTTACTTTGGCTTCGAGAGAGTTGTAGTTGCCAAGTATATTATACAACTATAAATCAGCAGATGATAAATATGTTTGCTGTACCCATTTTTTGTCTCGTTTCCTGAAAAGGATGGAATACATTATTACGTGCTTGATAATAAAGATACAAAGGATCAACGAACTCTTTATCAAATGAGTTTATGTAATTCCTGAGATCTTCAGATAGCGAGGGGAACAGAGACCAGGTCTTTTCATATTCATGATTTCTATTATTTCTTCTGGAGTGAAGTACTCCGTCCATATTCTTTCCGATACGTCAAGTATTAGCGAGTGGGCTGGATGCTCATAATTACAGTTTGAAGCAAATAATGCTATTTGCTTTTCAACTATCTTTCCTGTTGATAATTTCCATATTTTTGAGACATCCAATGACTCGTACATCATTCTGTACTTCTTCTTTTTCGACTGCTAATATGCAGTTTTTGTCACTGCTTGACTGTCTTGAGATAGCTGTGGTGCAAGCTTTGATAAAGTCAGGTTCGCCATCCAACCAATGACTTTCTTTTAACAAAAAAATTGTCAGCAAAGACAAGTACCAAAAATCCCCAGATATAACTGGTCTTGAGGTTATCCTTGGGATTCATGTTAATGCTCTTTAACAAATCATTATGACGCTCGAAATTTAAATTTTAAATGCTATATAAGTGGGCCAAAGTCATAGATCTGGAAACCTCGAATGTAAATGTGAATGGATGTTTAAGGTTATTTCTTGACATACATACAACTCTTTGCGTTCAGCACAAAATTGTTTCAAAAGCAGATGGGCATACTCTATTTTGTTCATAGTGATTGATGAACCAGCAAAACGTTTATTTGCATATACAAATTTGAGCCAAATCTTCAGGAATTATGGGAGGAAGATGACGATTCTTGAGCAGGATGGATGAAAGTAGTGCAACCACCTCACGTTCTCTTCATTCAGCACCTTTGATAAAAACTAAAAGTATTCGCTCAATCTTAGACTTGGAAATATCCAGGAAAAAGAACTCAGCCCCCTCTTTGCTTGTTTATGATGGCTTTCCGGTTGTAAGGATTCACCATCCGTCTCCACAATTTCATCATTCGTTCCCACTTTCCAAAGAGTGGAAAAGGATTCAATACTACTTGGCGTGATTTGTTGAAAGTAGACGATCAAAGATATAATTTCAGTGGTGGCACCAGACAGTGATGAAGAATACAGTACAGTGTATGGGAGTGGTGCCTTTTGTGGTTGAGGAGTGGTGATAAAGTAGGAAAAGTTAAGCCAGAGTTCAATCACTGTTATGACGTTGCATAATGACGAATTTTTGCAGTACGATTAACGAAAAAAAAATGTTTAATAGTTTCTTGTGGAGCGTGACATAGAATCCAAGTGGGTCAAATATATTGGGATGGTATATGAGAGTGTAGAAGTTGCCTGGTAGGTATGCGGTTGGTAAGTAAGTCCCATCGGACTGTACGTCTACAGAAAGATTGTTATTGATTTGGTTCTAAAATAATAATAATTGTATTCATCGATTGTGATATACTTGATTGTTTTCAAATCGATTTAATTTCGAGCATTGATACTGGTAAGTTGCTCTACGTAGGCAAAGGATTGTATTCCAATTAATTATTCTTTCAAGTTACTTTCTTTTAACATCATTGGTCATGGTTATGAATATTTTTTGTACGTAATCGTAGCGCTAGATCTTGTGTTTTTTTATTCTTTTGATTTTTGTCTTCTCGAAAGATAAATCCATTGGGAAATAGAGCTTTGTGCTACGTGTTTGTTTGTGTGTGGAGAACGAGTGATAAAAAGTATTAATAAAGGGTAATAATCATGGTTATTATATAAAATCTTAGATGTAATATTAGTTTTCAATGAAGTAAAGACATCCCCCTTTGAAAAAAAAAGGGAATGACTACGGGCGCGCCAAAAATTCATAATCAGACGAAGGGCGCGCCAATTCTGAGCCGGCACTTTAGTAACATGGCGCGCCCTTCGTCTACCATTCAAGATATTCACAATCTCAAAAATACTTATTAACAATATATCTAACATAGTGTGTCAATTGAACATAGAGTTTCTTTCCATTTATACCCATAAAATGTATTTAAAAATTACTGTAAGCAAAAAATAATAAAAGAATGCAATATATTGTAACTATACATACAAAGAAGCCAGTAACAAGAAATCAAAGGAGCGAAACAGTATGGCAAATAGATCAAAAAGTGGTACTAAATATGAGCATATATCAGTAATACGTACGTAAATATATTATGTTGTGTCATAAATAAACGAAATTACAAGAAAAGAACATATGAATTATGATATTGAATGGGTGGGGTCATAAGAGCTGCTGAAAAAAGGATTATTATCCATAGAATAATAAAGAAATAACTCATATAATACAGATTACGAAGTAAGAAAATACCATATGAATAGGGAAGAAAAAAGAATATGGGTCATACATAGTAGAACGAAAAAAAAAAAGATGACACTAATGTAATAGTACAAAACGACAAAAAAAATCAGATCAATACGTATAAATATGAATAAAAATAGCTTATAGGTAGAAATCACTTTTAAAAGTCATAGCTTCCTCTTGTAGCTCATGGTAGACTCCAGAGCCAAGGTTTTGATTCTTAAACAAGACTTCTATTACATCCTAATATGAAATATTGTTGTAATATGGTTGAATGAGTCAAGCACAAGCAGTAAGCACAAAAACACTTTGTACGAAAGATAGCGGTATAGTCTTCAAATGTTATTATCTTTGTTAGAATGAGCTTATGTTGAAAATCCTGCTTGTCGCTGGATCCCGTAATAGCAAGCTTATATTAATATATAAATATCAAATATTAGTATAAGTACAATATTTCCATTACATAAACATTTCAAGATCTCATTACTGAAGTCTTCAAAAATAAAAATAAAAACAGTATATGATTTTTTTTACTTTAGGAAATTAATTCTTAATTTAATTTGATATATATACAATATATTTTAATAGATCTTCGAATGGGTTGATTTTATTCATACTTCTTTTAATTAAAGTAGAGTAAAACCCAGTTTAAATAAGACACGTTTCATATATTATAGCAGACTTGAACAAGAGCAAGCATAAATAAAACAGACGAAGGGCGCGCCATGTTACTAAAGTGCCGGCTCAGAATTGGCGCGCCCCTCGTCTGATTATGAATTTTTGGCGCGCCCGTAGTCATTCCCAAAAAAAAAGCAAGGTGCAAACAAATATATATAACATCGTAGCGAAATACAACTTGATAAATAATAGAAAGTATAGAGAGAATGATACAGATACACAGCATCATGAAATTTTCTCTTTGTATAAATCATAATAATAATAATGTAATAGATAATATGTACTTTATCGATTATGCTATATAAATATATGAAATATCTGATATTCATGACAATTTCTAGCTTAAATTACAATCCGGTCGGTAGCAGTGGGACAGTAAATCTATAATTATAAATATACCATAGTTCTTTGTTAATAAAAGCAAGACGTAGTATTCTGTTATATAAAAGATATATATATAGTATGTTACCTGTTGACCTTTGTCATAATTTATAACGTCTGGCTTATAATCTCGTGGTGTGAAGAGAGCATTCCAAGCAATCTAACGTAATAACAAACAACATAAATGGTCACTAAATTTATTTTTGATATAAAAAAAAATATATTCTCTACGTATATATAATTATGTTAGATTTATTCTTTACCTTTGAAATCCATTGATGACTCATCAAACTTGGGTGGAAACAATCAGAAGTACTAAAGATATAGATACAGATAGAGAGAGTATGTGTAAGTGACAAAGATATAGTGTTATTCATGTTAGCAAAACTTTATACATTTAACTGATAAATATTATTTTTACCTCATCATTTCAAGAGGAAAGCCTCCAACCTGGATGTTATTAGGCTGATAAGTGACAGCATAACTGGTAGCATTCTTTCCTTGATAACTTTGATAAATTTTAATAAGTTCGTTATTATAAGCTAGATATTTGAGTTGTAAATAAGTAAAATAAGCATATACGTAATTATGAAACAAAGGACTAGGTGAAATCTTTCACAATGCTACGATTTGAGAAAAAAAAAACTTACAGTCCGAAAGTGCATCCATTTCTTTACGAGCTTCACTAGTGCTTTTAAAACAACTACATAACAAACGGTTAAGAGGTTGACCAAGGTATGAAGGGCAATAGCGTTGTCCTGAAGTTAAATCATAAACTGGTGATACACGGAAAACGCCCACTATATAAAGTCAAAAAGTACATTATAAATAAATAAAAAAAAGTATCTTTTTATGCTGTGATAATTCAACAAATTTGACGAATAAAGGACATATAAACTTACTAAGGTTAACAATGACATTAGGAACATTTTTAACAATCCGTTCAACTGCTTTAGAAACATAGCCAGCGTATTTATCAGAAGTAACATCATCAGCATTTTTGCCACAAGAAGCACATTGATCATTACCTAAATGCAAAGTAACGTATTATTTCATAATGGATGGATGAGATACAAAAAAAAAAAAAAAAATTCAACAGGTTGCTAAATATAGAATATAAAGAATGATAACTTACTTCCAATTTGAATATTGATAAGTTTCCAGTCGTTATCAAAGTCAGATGCAAGACTCTTGATTTCTAAATAGAAATAAAAATTAGTATATATAAGTGAACAATGACATGTAATTTGAAAAAAGTAAATAAATAAAAACATACTTGGAATTATATAATCAAGTTGATTGTCGAGACTTTTAGCAATGGATCCACTCACTGCACCATTCAATTTGTCATTTGTTTTGTCTATTATCATGAGTATGTATAAAAAGGGGTGAGGAGGAGGAAGTATTAATACTACTACTATTACGTACTTTTAAATATATAAAATTCTTCTTTTCTTTTTTTTTTTCTTACATGTAAATGTTGGAGAACACCATCCAGCTATTTTTAATTAAAATAATAAAATAGATAAAGATTATTTTTGTTCGTTAGTTTGTAACCTTTTAATTTAAAAAAGAACAATATACAAAGAAAAAAAAATGGAAATGTTTTTATTACTCAAGCAGAGTGATGCGGAACGATCTCCTAATGAAGGACCGACAAGATCAGGGCTGAATTTTTTGGTAAATGTAGCCATAGTTTGAGCATCTCTATCGCCACCAATACCGTAGCTCTGACCACGATATCTATAGTAGAGTTTGTTACTGTTAGTAAGTTATTCATAACATAAAAAAACAGTTCATACATAGATCATAACAAATCAATAGCTACTTACTCTCGAAATGCACCAAGGTCAACACTACCACTAGACCCCATCATACCGAAACCAGCCATAATACTATCACCCAAAGCAGCAATGACTTTAATATCATCTATAATAAATACATTATATGATAAATTATATGTTCTGTTATAAAATAAAATATGCACACATTTAAGGTTCTATTTAGATGTCTTATATCAAAATTGTATATATTTACCAATGCGAACATCAGTAGCATCTACTGGTCTACTTTCACGTGCAGGAAGCGCAGGACAATCATTAATTGAAGTGACATTTACTGCTGTCACAGATGGATTAAATAATTGAAATCCAATAAATGTTGAAGCTAAAATAGTCAAGGAAGATAGAAAATGCATTTTTATCCAGAAGAATGCTTTTCTTTTTTATAAAATGTTTGAGAAAGGAGGGGGAAGTGCTATATAATAATTTACAAGTAATAGAGTGATAGAGACAAAAAAAAAAAACAATATGTAGAATAAAAAAAATTCTTTTATTTATATATAAGAACAAAACAGATGATTTACTCACTCCTTTTTTTTCCCTCGATACTATTATACAGCAATTATCAATCATATTGATGAATTTTTTATATATATATATATATATTGAGTATAGCTTTGTAAAGAAAATACAATTATAGCAACTTGATGAGAATATTATCTTTTATGTTATAAATGAGAAACGTATTCCTACGTAATTTACTTATTTTAACCTCTTTTCAATAATTTCAAATTATATTCATCATGATCACAAATCGATTCTACGTAATACACAAAGAGTTGTGGGGATACATTTTTTTTAATTAATAAACAAATTAAGTACTAGATACTACATTCTGTCATTCGGAGTGAAACAATGTTTATTCAGCATTTTAAATAAAATTCGTTTCTTTCTCGTGGACTTGCCAGAACACATGAATAAAACTTAATTTGAAATGTAACTCTTCTACCATCATTGCTCTATTATCTATAAAACTGTGTAAAAAAAAAGGTAAACTAAATATCATGTCTATCTGTCAAATAGAATAATATATTATAATATAGTAAATATATAGATATATAATAAATAAAATAGATTATTTCTTTTCAACCATCCAACAGAAGCATAAACTATAGTATCGTTCTATGTGGACTTGTGTAACAGTAAGCATCATATAAAATTTTATTTCTACGTAGTCACTCATTATCTAATGTATTACACAAATCAAAATGTTATGTAATTTCATTTCATCCTTTCCCACATCTCTGATAAATATGTATGTAATTAAAAAATAAAATAAAAAAAAAGTGAGCTGCCAAAAGTTACATTTACTCAGAATCACTTTTCATTGAATATGGGACATTATTTATGCGCACTTTAAAAATGTACAACATGAATTAGCTGAATTTTATGCAATATGTAATAGTAATAATGAGTACAACAGTGTTCTAAGGTCCATGTAAAATTACATTATATTATTTATACGTAATGATAACTCTTTTCTCGAAATTCAGTAATAATATTCAAAATAATCTTATTAGTTTTATTTTATCGATATCATTTTCCATTAAAAATCCGGATATATGTAAGATCTTTTTTTTTTTTTTTAGATTCTTCTCAAAAAAAAATTGGCATAATATACCGGGAAAAAAAAAAGGATTTGCTTTTTTCAAAAGCGTCTGAATTTGATTTATTATCTAACAACTTGGACTGACTAGGTCTTTTCATGTGTATATTATAAAGCAGAACATGGATTGTTTTTAAGAAAACTGAAAACGTAGGGTTTTGGTTTGTTGATTTGATATATGATATAAATTTAGTTTTATATATCTGGAAGCAAAAAGAAAATATATGCAAGTTCTAAACTTGAATCTACTAGATAGAAACTTTTTAGGAGATGTATGGATTTCAGATCATTAAAAAGCTTATATATATATAACTCTTTATTTATTTTTATTTTTTATTTTTTTTTTTTTTTTACATTAAAAGATTAAACCATTTAAAAGCATGTCATAAACTTTATGGGAAAAGGTTGTTTTCTCGAAATAACAAAAAAGAAAAAACATGGGGAAGAGGGTCTGTGCTTTCCACGGAGTTTATTGTGAAACAAAGGGAGTGAAATTAAATAACTTGGATCACCATGACAACGATTATTTCAAAACCATTATTCTTTTCAAGCTTTATTACCTTAAACATATAATTTTATAAATAACACTATCCTCAGCTGGTAATTTATTATGGTCATTCCTTCTCTATTTTCTCAATCATAAAGAGCGAAAGTCAATATAACCGTTACCAAGGTAATAGGTAATGACTATTATGATTGCTATATATATATTATGCTTTGAACGGATTATTAACAAAACTATTTTTTTTTTATTAAAAATCTATATTTGAAAACATGAACTTGTTGTTTATGTCAATAATCTATTTTGAAACTCTTACTTTTTTTTTCTAATGACCCAGTACAGTACTTGTTTTATTATGTAACTATTACGCAGTAGTATTTCAAATGTTGATTAAAAAAAATTAAATCATGTACGTATTTAAATATTTTGTTTACAAAGCTTGTATATCATCTATAATAACATGATACGTAATAGAACTATATCTATTACGATAATGAGATACGTATCATTATAATGTAAAGGTTAAATATAGGGTAAACTAATTAACTTTTTATTTCATTTTTAGAGTTCCAAAGGAAAAGACAAATATAAGTGTATACATTTTATACGAAATAAGCTTGTACATTTTGTTTATTTATTTGTTTGTAATATGAATACGTAGAAGGTATATAAAAAAAATCTATGTACAAAATACATTCCAAAATATTTGTATTGGAGTGATAAGAGTTGAAAGGTGTGTTAAACAAAAAAAAAAAGCAAAAGAAACATATATAATAAAGGTATAATAATATCGTGTAATTATATAAAATATATAAAGAAAAAAGATAGTTCTACTTATAAATGTGTGAATGTAATATCTTTTTTTTTTTTAGGAAGACCATGGGTCCACATCAATATCATCATCAAAAGTATCATTAGTAACTATAAGTTCGTCATCTATTTCAGTTTCAACATCCAGTAAAACTTTACAATAAGCGGGATCGTTTAAATCAACATTCATCCATCGCTGTTCTGTCTGTTCACCCACTAAATTAATTCTTGTATTTAATTCATCTTCAGTTAAATTACTCCAATCAATATTTTCTAATGGGTCGTTCTTATTTTTTCCATTCATGATCCTATTTTCATTTTCTTCTTCTTCATCATCGGTATCAATATCATCATCATCTTCAATATCATCATTCTTCTTCTTTTTTAATAATTTATTTGATCCAGTTGTTATGGGTGTGGGAGCATCCCATCCATCAGTTTCAAATGGTACTTGAATCATGTTTTTTGATTCAATTCGACGTTGAAGTGGTTGTTTAAACAATTGGTTGATTTTCTGAATGAGTCCATTTCTTGCTGCATTATCATCAATCCCATTACAATGACCGTTTCCATTAGTTTTTGTTTTTAAATCATTGTCATTTTGATCCATTGTAGTCTCTGTGTTGACATCATATTGGTGGTCATGGTATAGTTTTACAAGTCTTCGCATATTATCTTCCAATTTCTACACAGAGTCAATATAGAATATTAATAACTTTGACTTTCATTTATTTTATGATATTTTATTATTAAACTTACTAATTCATTATAATTATTATTGTTCATATTATCATTATCATTGTCACACTGAGACAACCAATCATCTCGAAGATTCATTGAACATCGTCGTGAAATAGCAGAAATTATTTTCATATTTTCTAAAAATAATTATAATTTTGTTTAATATCACATTACACACAGCTTAGATTGTTGAATTACCTTCTCTCCATTTATGTCCCAAATATCGAACTTGACTTTTCAAAACTTTTAAAGCATATAACTCTTCGATAGAATTTTTGTTATATTTTGTAATACGTTTTAATGGAATCTAATAATAATAGAAAGGGATCGTCATGTTTTTTTTTAATAAACCCTTCATCCATTTATATCCCTTATATCTTGAACTATTATTTTTTCGCTGTTTCTCTTTTTTTCTTCTCCTGATTTTAATACATACAAAGGCTTTATACTTTGCTAATATCCGATTTCGTAATGGCTTTCTTTTCGTAATCATTTGTAAAATTCTTAACGTATTCAACAACCAATCTTTGTTTCGTTGGTTATACGGTATTGAATCTAAATCTTCTTTTTCTTGTTCTGGCTCTTCCCATGAGTAAGGGATGGAAAATGAAGAAGAAGAAGAGCAAGTAGAAGAAGAAAATCCACCTTCTTCATGATTGAAATTCATTAAATTAATTTGTTTAAAAAACCTACATATAAAAATAGTGTCAATAATGTATGATTTTGAAAATGAAAAGTAGATTGAAAATTGGCAAAACGGTGAAAAAAAATATACTTTACCCATACTTTTGATTGTCAACATTTGATTCATTCATCGTTTTTATATCTTCAATCATTAATGATCGAATACTTAACATTAAATATCCATTATCAACAAGTAACTGACTAAAATATTCAAATTTCATTACATCTAATTTATATTATAAAAGCTTGGATTATTAGAGAGAGAGAGAGAGAAAGAAAAGAGAAAAAGAGAAATGATGACTTACGAGAAGTTTTGAACCATTTAAGTAATAATATTATAATAAAAGAAATCGTGGTTCGAATAATTTGTCGATTACGAATAATATCAGTACATTCATTACTATTATTATTATTATTCCAGTCCATAGAATCATGTATTGGAGTTGAAGGTGTTGGTGCCATAATAAGTAGTTGTTCTAATAAAGTTGTCGCTATATTCGGTAAATTTTGTACAATCGAATTCTAGAACAATAGATAAAGTTAATTCCCAAAACTCGGATAAATCACATTCCTTCTCTTCCCCCCCCCCTTTTTTTTTTTTGTTTTTAATAATAATAAACTTACATAAAAGAGTTCCACTTTATGAAGAATTGGATGGTCATATTGTTTCATTCTTTTTAAATCTTCATTTTTAATCCATTTTTCACGTTCTTGAATGATTTGGTATTGACTAATTGATAAATTTATAGTTGATACAAATAATTTTCCTGCCTCTTCAATTGCTTTAGGTGTTCCTAGTACAAAAGGTGTTTTGGATTGTTTTTTTTCTAATTGTTTTTTAAATTCAATGACAGAAGGTGAATCATCTTCTACATTATTTTGTGTTGTTGATGATGATGATGATGATAATGACGTTGTGGGAGGTGATTTAAGTTTTGGTGGAAAATAATGTTGAAAAGGGGGTGGCGATCTTATAATGTTATCATTTTGTTCTGATAATGATAATGATTCCATTTTTGAAAGTAAAGTAGTAGCAGTAGTAGTAATAGAATTAAATGGTAATTGATAATCAGTATATTTATCTTTAATTTCATATTGAAAATCATATAAATCGTCAAGAGTTGATTTAAAAGATTTATCTATAAATTCAAATACATGTATTAAATAAGTTCGTTGTTATAATTCCTGGTAATGCTATTATTATATATTACCATGATCAATAGGTGGTAAATTATAAAATGATCGAATTTGATCTTTGGTTATTTTCATTTGATCCATATCACCAAAATATATAATTAATACTTTATATAATAATAAAAAAAACTAGAATATATATATATATATATATATACATATTTAGTATAATGAAACTAGGGTTTTATCAATTGAATTTACCTTTTTGTTGTTGTAAAGTGATGTATTTTTAATTGTGAGAATTAAAAATAATTGTACAGGTATATCCCCATTCAGTACTAATTTTTTTTCTAAAATAAATATAAATTATTAATAACTTGAAAATGTATGGATTGAAAATGATAATTAAATAAACTAACCCAATGATTGAGATGTAATTATCAACAAATAAATAATTGTAATATAAGTATCCATTAATTTTTCATGAAGTTTTCTATATAAAAATTGATATATGTATAAATGAGTTTAATACAAATCACCTTATATATATATATATATAATGTTATTACTCACCTATTATTATCATCATTATCCTTATCTATCATTGTTATTCTATTCTTATGAATATCATCCAAAAGTAATTTAAAAAATAAATTTATCCATTCTGACAAGTCTTTATTAATTAATTCATTGTTGATAATGAATTTTTGATCCGTTTTTAATACATGATCATTCTCACAAAATGATCCTATTTTTATATATAATATAAATCTTTATTAATTCATCCATTCATCAAATAATATAAAAAATTCCCTTCTTACCAAGAATAATATATGCTACCATTTGAACCAGAATTAATTGATCATTTAATTTTTTAGTTTGTCCAATTTGTTCTTTTATCTTTTGTAAATCCATATTATTTTCTAAAAATAATAAAATATTTAGGAAAGGAGAATATATATGAATCGAAGCACAATAATAATAATAACTTACGCGTTTCAAAATAATGTTGATATGCATTATAATATTCTCGTAAAATAGATAATAAATCCGTATAATTAAAGAATTCGTCAATATCTTTTTTATATTTATCCAATGTCATGGTTGATTTCTTTTTTTATTAACAAGTTAATTAAACGACGAGAATGTAATTCCTAGAACAAGAATAAGAATATGATAATAACTTTTTTTTTTATTATTTTTATTTTTTTTATTTTATAATCTTTTACCTTTTCTTCTTCTTCTTTTTCTTCTTCTTTAATAATAAGATCATGTTTTAATTCAGTTAAAAGTTGATTTGTTTTAGATAATAATAATGAATCATTACCACTATCACTATCGTTAATTATTGTTTTACACCAAGTTTTTTTTGTTTCTACAGTTTGAAACATTCTTTTTAAAGGTTGTCAAAATAAAACTTTTAAAAGTGAATTCAAAAGTATTCATTTTTACCTTCTTCTTCTTCTTCTTACAATATACCTTTAAAATTAAAGTTAAAAAAAAAAAAAAAAGAAAGGTTGATTTACTTTTTTTAATGGTTATTTGTAAAATATTAAGGGCTTTCGTGTTGTTGTGAAAGGAAAAGAGAGAAAATTATTTTTGTCTGATAAAGAAATATATATAATTCGTTCCTTTTCAAATGTATACAATAATAAATAAACCCAGATTTATCAATTGAATAACTTAACTTTACATAGGTACAGATCCAATGAAACAGTATCAGAAGTAAATATATACTTCTTTTTTTTATAATGACATGTTGTTTAACTAGTTACTATCATCTGTCAAATGAAATATGAAATAATGATGATATGCAAATAAGATATATATAACAAGTAATTCAGAAAAGAAAGGTATAAATCATTTAAACTTTAGAATAGTAAGACATGAATGGATTCATCTTTAAATCCCCGCAATCTTTCTCTCTCTGTCGTCTCTTCACTTAGGTTAAGAAACGACGTGTTTCGTGTTCACTATTTTGGTTATCATTTTACTCCATTAACAAGCCTCCATTAATATTTTTTATTTTATTATTTTCTTTTTTTTTTTTTACAAGCATCTTAAATATTTTTCTTTTTCTTCTTTTTTAAAAGAAACTTTTTAATTTTCTTTCTTTAAAACGTTATATTACGATATCAATTAAATTGGTGAAAAAAAAAAGGGGCGTACAACAATAATAAACAAGAACAAAAGAGACGCGTTTTTTTTTTTTTTTTTGACACATAAAAAGTAAGCATGGTTTATTTTATTTTTTTGCCTTTTTTAATTTTTTATTTTACTTTTTATTTTTATATATTCACACATGACATATGTAGACACTCACTCACTCACTCACTCACACTTACACTTTCTTTCTATTTTATATTTAAAAATTGGATTTTTTTTAATCTATTAAATAATATGTGATAGATATTCATAAGAACGATATATATATAAATATATACATATATTAAAAAGAAAAAAAACATGGCACCAAAAAAGAATAATAAGAAAAAAGAACCTATTTCAAAAGCTGAAGAAGAAGAAATGAGTTCAGCTCTTATTGCTCGATTATTAGCTGAAGATGCAATGCAATCAGGGGCAAGTAATGACGATTATTATACAGAATATAGTAATGAAGCTGGTGCTTATGAACAATATCATGCGCGTGGTGGAGAAGATTATAATGACGGGAATTATGAGGATGACAGTGAAGACGATAATTATGCACCTAAAAAAAAGACGAGTCGTGCAAAGTCAAAGGCATCACCTGGACCTGGTAAATATAAACGATTTTGATGAAAAGGGGATAATTAATATATAAATATATGCTTTTATTCATGTGTTAAATAATTATATATTATTATAGGAAAACGGGGTCGTAAACGAAAAGCTTCTGAACCAGAAGAAACTGAATCTAATATTGTTACTACTACTACTACTACTACAGCAACAGAGAATGAAGAAAATCAATCTACAACAACAACAACAACAAAAACTGAAAAACATTCATCATCATCATCAACACCTATAAAGAAACCAAAGAAACCTGTACCTGAAGGATGTAATACTGGAGTTTATTCTGAAGAAGAAGAATCAAAGTTTTTGGAAGGATTAAGATTATTTGGTCGAGACTGGCCAAAGGTAATATAAATATATATATATAGGAGGTGGAAATGGTTGATAAAGATTATATAAATGGGGATGGGGATGAGAACAAAGAATAAAATAACCTTATCGAGATTATATATATTTAGTTAGCAGCACATATAAAAACAAGAGATTCAAATTCAATTCGAAGTCATGCACAAAAACATTTTATTAAAATGTATCGTGATAAAATTCCTTTACCGGATAAGGTTTGTCAAAAGGAGATGGGATATAGAAAGTTTTAGAAAAAGGGATGTAAAAAAGAAAGTTTTTTTTTTTTTGTTATTAATAATTATTATTATTGTTGTTCTTGTTAGGTACGTGAAAGTGGAGAAGGTTATACATTATCAGGTAAACCTTTGGATCCTAATTCTGCTGCTGCAAGGGCTTATCTTGCAAGATCAAGTGTCAATCAAAATAAATCAAAAACAACAACAACAAAAGAAACAGCAGATTCTACTACTAATACAAAGAATGAGAACACTAATAATAATGATGATGATAAAATACAATCGGCATTATCTCAATCTCAACCTGAACAAGTCTCAGAACATATGGAACAACAACACTCATCTGAACAATCATCTAATAGTACTAGTACTAATACCACCACCACAACAACAACAATAGCTTCTACTAATTCTATTAGTGGTATAACTGATAATTCTAATACAACATCAACATCAACAGAAGATCCAACAAACACATTATCAAATCTTGCTATTGGTGACCAACTTAATAATAAACATATATCTTCTTCTCCTCCTCCTCCTTCTACAATTTCAACACAACAAAAACGAAAAACATCTCCTAAAGCGTAAGAAAATATTTATATATTTATTTATTCATTAATATATAAGAAATTATATCAAAAAAGGAAACAAAATATAAATAAGGTTTTTTTTTTTTTTTTTGTTAATATAACTCCTATAATTTTTACACATAGTAAGCAAACAAAACCTCATCGTAGTGTAACTCCTGAACAACGTAATAATGCTTCTGCTTATGACGAAAATGGTCGTACAAGTTATTCAAAATTACGTTTACGTCGAACACGTGAGCGACCTTCCATTATGTATAGTCAACTTAATAAGGATGAGTATGTATTTTTTTTTTAAAAAAAAAATTTAGATTAAGCTCTCTATATTTAACTGATCATCGAAATGATAAACTGATAACAAAATAATGGGGGGGTGGGTTACATTTTAAAATTTTTAGTGATCCATTGACAATGATAAAATGTGAACCATTTAATGGAAAACCAGGATCTAATATATTAGGATGTCAACCTTTTGAATTACAAGTTCATTCAAATGTTTTATTACAAATGGATTTTCATGCTCATTTGATGACAACAGAAATTATTGGTTTTTTGGCAGGAGAATGGGATAAGGTTAAAAAAAGTAAGCTTAAATTTTATTTATTTATAAGGGATTTGTTTATTACTATAATTAGAAAAAATCGCATGTTAGATGTTACTAAAAAAAAAAAAAAAAAAACTTTAAAAATTTTAGAAATGTGTATTAAGGAAGCATTTCCATGTCGTTCATTAAATACAGGACAAAATGATGTTAATGTTGAAATGGATCCAACGAGTGCTATTGAAACAAGACAATTAATTGAAGAAAAAAATATGACTGTTGTAGGCTGGTATCATTCTCATCCTACTTTTATACCAGATCCAAGTATTGTGGATTTAGAAAACCAACGAAATTATCAAATTCTTTGTCGAGAAAAATGTCATCATGGTGATGATGGTGTAGATGATCCTATGGTGATCGATGGTCAAGAAGAACAAGTACGAGGAGGAGGAGGAGGGACCATTGAACCATTTGTTGGTGCTATTGTAGGTCCGTACGACCCAAGATTACCCGGGTCAGCTTCCGTTATTAATTGGTTTTATGTTGGTGATAGTAATGATGATCGAAAGATCCCAAAACGCCTCATCTATGAATTACAAAATGATCAATCAATTTCTTCTGAGAATGCGGATCGACTTGTAAGTTATTATTCCTCTTCTTCGTAGTATATATATATATATATATATATATGTGTGTGTGTGTGTGTGTGTGTGGTGATTTATAATCATACATTTTCTTTCTTTCCCAATTCCCCTTACACTCTCTTTTCTCACCCCCCCAAAAAAAATACCAAGAGATCTCATCCAAATTCTTTTTTTCACTTTATATATAGTTCGATTTGTTAAACGTATACAAAGATTCTCCAGAAAAAGTTGATTTTACTGATCTTTGGAGACAAGATTCACACGAAAGTAAATTGGAAAAAATTATTAAAAGTTTAGGTGTACGTATGCCATGGATTGAACGACCTAATAATAATAATAATGAAGATGAAAATATGGATGAACAACAACAACAAAAAGAAGAGTCTACTTCTAATATAGATTCCTTTTTAACAAGATTAAGAGATAGTTTAAAAGATTGGTAAAAAAAAAAAAAAAGGAATAATGATTCATTGTTATAATAATAACAAAAAATTATATAATAAAATGCCAATGGATGCATTTGAAATTGTATGAGTTTTCTTTATATATACACTGTGCCCAGATTATTTAATAATAATAATCGAATGACAAATGATAAATAGTAATATATGGCTATGAACGAATGTGTGCGGCAGTGTATATGTGAGTGTGTGTGGTATGGTTTTATTATTGCTATTACAAGTTGTTGGTTGTTTACCAAAATTTGTTTCATCACTTTTTTTTTGTGTATACAGAGAAAAAAAAAAGAGAGAAAGAGTTATATATACTTCAAAGTTTTTTTTTTTCTTTTTTTTTTTAATTTAAAATGCTTTGTATTTGCATCACATGTGTAGTGGGATTTATGGATGGTGGTAATGATGACGATAATGATAAAGAAGAAGAAGATGATAATGATGATGATGACGTTGATGTTATTAAAGATGATGATAATTCCGTAGTGACTGGTGAAGAAAATGTTGATGATTTTATTGTCGGATGAATGATTGTGGAAGATGGTAATGGAGATGACGGTGATATTAATGATAATGACGATGGATGTGATGACGTTTGTTGTTGTTGTTGTTGTGAAGAAGATGGTGATGATGATGATTTTTTATTAGTATGAGACGTTATTATGGATGATGATGATGATGATATTTGTTCTTCAGGTCTCGTGTTATTATTATGGTTATTCGGACTCACTCGCCGTTGATTTTTTTTGTTAATATTATTTGATCCTTCATCTTCAATATACTTCGAATCTAATGTCCAATATCCACCTTTACCACGATTCGAACCAGATTTTGGTATCTTTTTAAAACATTTGTTTAATGAAAGATTATGTCTTATAGTATTCTATAACATGAAAACAAAAATATATATAAATAATTGCGCACCCCAAAGTTATTTATTATTCATTGTTTTTTTTTTCTCTCCCTCCATGTTTTTGAAACGCGTTTTTAATATTTTCTGCATGCTTCAAAAAAAAAAAAACAGAAAAGATTTGTTTGCTTTTTTTTTTTTTTTTTTACCTGCCAACCAGTATCTTCTTCATTATATAATGAAGGATATTTATCTAAAATCCATTTATATATATCTTGAAGTGTCATTTGACCTGTTTCTGAAGTAGATATAGCTTGACTAATTAATGAAGAACATGAAAATGGAGGTCTTCGTCGTTTTCGTGCAGGACGATCTGCAGAATAGGGTATGACTGGAACAAAAGATTCAGATATAATATGTTGTTGAAGTTGAAGTTGTTGAGCATCAGAACGATATTGACGAACAGAAGTAATCATATATGGGTGTCGCATAGCGACAGGTATTCGTGGTAATTCTTTACTATTATAATGGTTGTTATCGGGTTCCTGCTGTTGTTGTTGTTGTCGTTCCTTCTTTTTATTACTAAGGCAACTACTTGTGGTATGACGAGTAGCACCATTATTATCAATGGGAACGACGTGCTTTCCATCGGATGGGGGTGAATTATGCATCACTTCTACTCTACATTCATTGCAATATGACATGTGAATGTTAACTTTTATTTATATATTTAAATAAAACAAAAAAAAAAGAAAAAAAAGAAAAAGGTATTTTCTGAAAATATTAAAGAAGACACCAAAAGAAGAAGAAAAGAAGAAAAAGAAAGGAGGGGGGGAAAGAAAAAGATATATAAAGATTAAATATATATAAATATATATATAAGAGAAAGAGAAGAAAAAAGCAAACCTAAAATATTGGATTTGGGAAAACTTTATTATCAAAATTGCTTTGATATTGTATCATATCTCTACCAAAGATATTTTATTTTATTATTTTTGATAAAAAATGATTGGGTCGGTAAAATTGCTTGAGCTAAAACCCGAACAACCGAGAACAGATCTTCTTACACTTTAACACACAATTTGACTCATTTTAAAGTGAAAAAATTATTTATTCTCCTCTCTTAACTTTTTTTTTTCTTCCAACTTTTTTTTTTTTACTTTCTCCCCCCCCTTTATCCCCCTGTCTACCAGAATGACAACACTCTTGATTGATAACTACGATTCATTTACGTATAACGTATACCAATACCTTTCTGCATTGGGTGCCAATGTTTTAGTTCATCGTAACGACGAAATTACTATTGAAGAAATTGAAAAACTTGCACCTCGTAACATTGTCATTTCTCCTGGTCCAGGTCATCCTTCTCAAGACGCTGGTATCAGTCGAGACGTCATTCGTCATTTCGCTGGAAAATTACCCATCTTTGGTATTTGTATGGGTGAACAATGTATTTTTGAAGTCTTTGGTGGAACTGTTTCCTATGCAGGAGATATTTTACACGGCAAAACTTCAACTATCAAACATGATGGACGTAGTATTTTTAAAAATGTACCTCAAGATAACCAAGTAACACGTTATCATTCATTGGCAGGTATGCCAACCACAGTACCTGATGTATTGGAAGTGACTGCTACAACAGATAACGGTGTCATTATGGGTGTTCGTCATGTGGAATATACCATTGAAGGTGTTCAATTCCATCCCGAAAGTATTTTGTGCGACAATGGTCGTACCATGTTGGCTAACTTTTTGAATTTACGTGGTGGATCTTGGGGTGAAAATCCAGGTGCTGGTGTATTGCCCAAGAAACAAAAGGTGGAAGAAGTAAAGAAACAAGAAACATTGGAACAAGATAATGCTTCTATTAAAACAACAGGAACAACACCTATGCCTTCTCCTACACCAAATGGTGTTTCATCTATTTTGACTCGTATTTATGCTCAACGTCAACAAGATGTTCAAGCAGCCAAAGAAATTCCTGGTCAAAGTCAAGAAAATTTGGAAAAACTATTGGAATTACATATTGCTCCTCCTCTCAAAGATTTCCCTTCACGTTTACGTCAAACATCTTTGGCATTAATGGCTGAAGTCAAACGTGCTTCTCCATCCAAGGGAGAAATTGATATCAAGGCTAACGCTGCAGAACAAGCACTTAAATATGCATTGGCAGGCGCAAGTGTTATTTCCGTACTAACGGAACCAAAATGGTTCCGTGGTTCATTAAATGATATGCGTCAAGTACGTCAAGCATTAGATCATTTACCTAATCGTCCTTGTATCTTACGTAAAGACTTTATTTTGGATCGTTATCAAATTTTGGAAGCTCGTTTGAATGGTGCTGATACTGTTCTTTTAATTGTTGCCATGTTATCGGATGAAACACTTCATGATTTATATAATTATTCAAAGTCTCTTGGAATGGAACCTTTGGTGGAAGTTAATAATGCAGAAGAAATGGCACGTGCTAATGCATTAGGTTCTCAAGTGATTGGTGTAAATAATCGTAACTTGCATAGTTTTGATGTTGACATGGAAACTACAACACGTCTTGCCAAGATGGTACCTGAAAATACAATTTTATGTGCTCTCTCTGGTATTGCTAGTCGTGCGGATGTTGAACCAATGGTAGCTCAAGGTGTAGGCGCTATTTTGGTTGGTGAATCTTTAATGCGGGCTTGGAATTTGAAGGAATTTGTCGCCGAGTTGTTATGTCTTGAAAAACAGGATCCAAAAGCACCTGCACCTCCTGCAAAGACATTGGTCAAGATTTGTGGTATTTCTACTGTGGATGCAGCCGTGGAAGCGGCCAAAGCAGGTGCAGATTTGATTGGTCTTATTTTTGCACCTAAATCAAAACGATTTGTGGGTGTAGAAAAGGCACGTGAAATTGTCAATGCTGTACGTGCTTTGGATTTACCAAACCAAGAAGAAGGACAAAAGAATAACAACACGTATCCTGGATCAACGGATTGGTTTGAACTTCATAAACAATTATTGGAAAAGAGATCTCGTAAACCATTGGTAGTGGGTGTTTTTGTCAATGAATCTGTAGAAGAAATGACTCGTGTAGCTACTACTATTGGTCTTGATCTTATTCAATTACATGGTACAGAATCAGCAGAATTAGCTCGATTCTTACCTGTACCTACTATCAAGGCTTTTCATATGGATGCGGATTCTTTTAATGCTGGACAATTGCCACATATTACTCACCCAGGAAATTATCATCATGTTCTTTTGGATGCCAAGGTATCTGGTCTTCGCTCAGATCAACAAGGAGGTCATGGTGTCAAATTTGATTGGTCAATCGCTCAACAAGTAGTGACGCATAAACGTGCTGGTTATCCAGAAAGTAGCAATTTCCCTGTCATTCTAGCTGGTGGTTTGGATGTTTCCAATGTGACAGAAGCTATTCATCAAGTACATCCTTGGGCTGTTGATGTTTCTTCAGGTGTGGAAACAGATGGTGTTAAGGATTTGGAAAAGATTCGTGAATTTGTTAGCCGTGCAAAGGCGGCACATCAATAAATAATAATAAAAAAAAGATTCATGATATTGCATATATGCAATCATTTACACACATATAATTTATACATTCGTTTTGAAAAAAAAAACTTATTATTATTAACAATAATAATGTTTGTTTCTTCATTAAAGTTCTTTCTTTACAAGGTATTAAGTTTTCAAATGTTTATAAACTAGGAAAAAAAATGGTGCATAATAATAAGAAAAGTAATATATATATATATATATAGCTGTGTTTATTCCACTTTAAAGAAGTCCTTCCAAGTATGGAGTATATATTATGTGTAACCATGTTACAAATGGATTGCGATCCGGGGAAACATTGTATTTTTTTTTTCGGATCATAATGTGTAAAGGAGAAAAAAAATATGTATGATTACCTTTTCAATCCTTTCCATCTTGTTTTTTCCTTCTTAATCTAACCATTTTTTATCTTCTGTTCTTTATATATTCATATATATATTATTTATATTAAATTTAATTCATTCCATCTTTACACAATAGCACAATACAAATACACACACACACACTACAAATATCCAGTAACTAAAGTAGCATTTTTTTTTCTCTTTACCCATGTGTTTTTTATTTTTTATTTTATTTTCTACACTTTTAACTATAAATAAATAAATAAAGATTCAAATGTTATTTTATAAGTGTTAACATGTAATAGATACTCACGATCACAATCAGATCGTCTGACCTAATAAAACCCTCCAAACCAAAAGAGTTGTGTAACAAGAAGATATGATGAAACCACCCATTCTTTCTATATATATATATACCCTTGAACGAAAAGTGGCAAATTTATCCGTTCCAAGTTAAGTACTCAACAACATTGTTCATATGTAGAAATATTTCATTATGCAGGTTTATAATATGCAGGTTTTAAGTTTACTAGTTTATTTCTCTTTTTAAATTATAAGGCAACTACTTTATATAATAATCTATTGAATCTCATTTAAAAAAAATTATATGAAAAAAAAAATGTTTCCATAATAAAACTTACCAAGATATATTATCAACAAGCAGTCTTAGACCAGGGTGAATTTTTCTTTCTCCTCATCACCGCTCTCTCGCTATGACCATTTTATAGCCACTTTACTTTATTAAGACCCAGATAATCAGATGCTACTAATAGAATGTTGTACGCATCATCAAAATTCATCGTACATTTTGCCGTATATACAATGTCGTTGTAATACCTTCACAATAAAAAACCCTATTAAGTCCCGGGTTTGGCTCGCGCGGAGTTATATCACTTTTCGTTCTTTTGTATTAACCATCTCATGATAGTTTATTATAAAAAAAAAAAGTAACTCTAAAAAAAAGATCTGATAAAAATTTTTTATAATTCAGTTTTATAGATTACACAAAGCATGTTCAAAATCAGGAAAAACCTAATTTAGGTATAAAAGAAATCATTCTTAGTATCTTTTTCCCTTTTTTTCTTTTTTCCTTGCTTTCTTGTTGTTCCTTCTTTTCTCTACTTTCTGTTTTTCCCTTTTTTTTTCTTAATAAGTGCTTTTTTCCCTCTCCAGGAAATAAATAAAAACGAGAGTAGTGAATTATCATGGCCACCAATAATACCACTTTGGAAAAATTCGAATCGACGGGTGAAAAAACTGAATATTCTTCAGATCCTATCAAGACAGATGATATTGTTGATCGTACTGAAGAAGGTGAAAACACTCATCATGGTTTAACAGGAGGTGATGCTGCCTTAGCAAATGCTGTTTGGCAATTTAAAATGATTGCCCTTATTACTGCATTGATGTTACCAGGTATTGTGTTTTATATCTTTTTTTTTTACTACTTAGATCATGTCTTTATTATTATTATTATTTATATTTATTTACAGAATTATTATTGACATCATATGACTAACATGTTTCTTGTTTTTGAAAAAAAAAAAAAAAAAGTTGGTTCTCATTTTTCTGCTTCTGCACTTAGTGCTATGAAGTCATCTATCAAATCGGTAAAGTATAGTAACCCAATAAAAGGGAAAAAAAACAAATAAAAAAAAAACCTGCTTTATGTAGTAATTATAATCCGGATAATAATTATTTCACTAAATAAAATTTTTTGATATTCTTAGAACTTGGACATTGATAACACACGTTATGGTGTCATTTCCTCTGCCGTCTCAATCATTAATACCATTTTCCCTATTCTTGGTGGTGTCTTTATGGATCTTTTCGGTTCTGTATGGGGTACTCTTGCCGTTAATGTTTTTATTATTATTGGTAGTTTATTAACAGCTATCGCTGCTAAATACTCTTCTTTCCCTTTGATGGTTGTTGGTCGAGTCGTTTTTGGTATTGGTTCCGGTCTTATTGTCACCATGCAGGAATCTTTGCTTTCAAAATGGTTCCGTACACAACACTTGGCTATTGCTATTGGTCTTCAATTATCTATCAGTCGTCTTGCATCTTTTATTGGTACCCTTGCTGCTAACCCTGTTGCTGAAAGCACCGGTGATTGGGTCTGGGCATTTTGGTTGGCTTTAATCATTTGTGCCTTTTCTGTTGTTATGAACTTGGTCTATGCCTTGATTGTTCGTCATTTGTCTGGTAACAATGTGATTAATAAGGAAGATGTATTCAAGTTAAAACGCAAGAAATCGTTCAAGTTGTTCTCTGTTTTGAAATTCCCTCTTTTCTATTGGGGTATTATTACCATTGAATTTATTTATGCTGCCGTATGGTCATCTTTCCAAACCATTAGTACCGAATTGATTCAAGTTCACTTTAATAGTGATGCACAATTGGCTGGTTATAAAGCATCCGCCTCATTGATTGTACCTATTGTTGGTACTCCAATCCTTGGTATCATTATGGATATGTTTGGTGGTCGTATTATTATTCGTAAGTCTTATTACTATTATGTTAATTGTTTTGTATATTGCTATCGGTTTTTCTTAATTTTTTTTTCTAATATGTATGATCGTTTGTTACTATGATTTATTATAGTTCTTCTTTCTTCCGTCTTCTTAATTCTCAGTTGTGGTCTTTTGGGCTGGACAGTAAGTTTAAAATCACCAGAGCATGTTATACTTTTACCAGGGTGCCCAGGGACAAGCTGGCAAAAATAATTTTTAATTCGACACTAATATTTTTTTATTTATTTAACTAGTATGTTGATGCTGTCGTTGGTATGGTCTTCTATTCCATCAGTTTGGCCTTCGGACCTATTTCCATGATTACATCGATTGGTATGATTTTACCTTCTGATTACATTGGTACTGGTCTTGGCATGTATAAATCTAGTAACAACAGTAAGTGGTCAAAATACTTTTTTTTATATAAATAATAATAATTATAATGAAAATTTGTAACTAATCGCGATATACATAATTATCCTTTATTATTTTCTTTTAGTTGGTACATCTATTCTTGATATCGTCATTGGTATCGTTCAAGATAATACTGCAGGTCAAGCTTATACTGGTGTCATGGTCTTATATATAATTTTGGCTGCCATTGGTTTCGTTCTTATTGTCACCTTATTGATTACACAACGATTCTTCTTGGGTAACTTACTTGAAGCCAGTCGTAAGAAACGTGAACTTATGATGAAAGAACGCAATGATAAAGAACTGGCTCATATTGCTCATGGTGAAGATACTTACAAGGATACTAAAGTTAAACCATTCAATGTCTTTTTCTTTGCTCTTTTCATTGCTGCTCTTATTGTTGCATGGGTTCTCTTTTTCGTTTATGCTATTTCTGGTAAAGCTCCTTTGTAAAGCAGGGAAAAAAATCACAAGAAAAAAAACAAAATGTATATATATATACTTTATGCATTGTTACACACACCCTCCATTTTCAATACAAACAAACAAAACATTTTTACTATATTATTTTTTATAACACGCACATACCTCTTATTATTATAACATCCTTATTTTTTTTTTCTTTTTGATAAATTGTATAACATGTTGTATTATTATTAATTATCACACTTTACCTTATTATATAATTTATTTTTATTTTTTTCAACAAGTTCTCAAAACCATAAACCCCCTACTCTTTTCTCTTATTATTATTATTACATCATACTTACTATCATAATTATTTGTTTACTTTTTTTTTTTGCAACTTGAAATAATATACAAAATCTTGCTGGTACATGAATCTTCCTTCATCAAATATATATACGTATTTGTTTTTCTTTTTTCGTTCGATCATCTCCTTGCGACTTTTTTTTTTCTGAGAGTAGCCTAAATGTTTTAGCATATTTTACTTATCAGATCCGGTAAATAATAATGATATAGCACTAAAAAAAATCGAACTTTTCTGTTTTTAAATTGGTATGATATACAGAAAAAAGAAACATTAATTTGATTGCAGAGTTATTTGGAGTCGTATAACTATCATAAAAAAAAATAGAATTAAATGATGATATCATATTATCCACAGGTGGTTTTTCTTTTTTATGCATCAAAATATATATTTTACGTAAAGAGAATTATGCAGTTACTATTTGATGTACCGAAAAAAAAACCAACAGTGGCGTATGTACGTAGGTAGCGAAAAAACATTTATTTATATACAACTTTAAACTTGTTCCACACAGTGTAAGTCTTCTCATTTTTTTAAAAAATAAATAAATAAATTCTTTACGTAGCTTAGTAAAAATAGGATTATCTTACATTAATACATAGACAGGAACTCCCAAAAGAAACATATTTTGGGCATCACTGAGTTTCTTTCTAGTACAATATATACAATATTTAAATAAGGGATGCATAGAAAAAGAGTATGTTTTCTTTTTCCCCAACTCCTCTTGTTCTACCTTGACTGTTAAAAATTTTGAAAAAAGAAATTGATTGAAAGTACCCCATTTGGAATACGTACCAGAGAATCGGACTCAACGTAAACTCGATGACAAGTTTAGAAAAGATAATGGTGAACAGTCCGTAACAGAGTATCAAATCACTATAAATGTATGAGCAAGCAGTATTTTATTCATGTCACTAGGGGCGTTGGCTTGCGGTTTTTTCTGTTGAAAATCAAATGTTCTATTAGTTTTCACATTGTGGATTATGATATATAAACTTTCTTTTGGATCGGCACAAACTAATAGCAATCAAGTGTATTATTTGACAAACTCGATACCAGATGAAGCAGCTTCAGTTACTGCTGGAAATTTAGTAATAATGATAGTTTTTACTGGTTATTTTCTCTTTATCCAGGGTTGATATCAGCAACAAGATAGGACCGAGGTGCATCTTACAATTAATTTAAAAGTTTCGTCCCTTTTGGTTACTTGTTTTTTTATTCTAGTTAAAATCTACATATTAAAAAGTTTTTTCTTTGTAAAGTAATAATAGTGCTTTTAATAAATATCTATAAGTATCGATGGCATTTTAAGTAGCGTACCTATGGTCTAAGCCTAAAAATACTAAAAGAATTTTATGATACAGTATTGATCCGCTTTTTGTAATGTCTGTCAGAAGGTGGCGGCACGATTTATAGTTTTTGAAGACATAGCATTATTGAAGTTTGAATAATGTTGAGAAGAGTAGTTAATTAACCTTGATAAATTATCATTCCAGACCATAATCATGTAATATCTTTGTAATCTTAAACTTTTTTTGCTAATGTGCATATCTACGTAACAAGACTAAGAGTTGCTGTTTTCCCTATCTACTTGTTTACATAACATAATATTAAGCTATTAAGAAGCAAATAAATTTATTATATGATATTGTAGTAAATAACTAAATTAAATAAGTTTGAAAAATAATAGTAATATTACGTATACGGTAATAATAAGTTAAGTATAGTAAAGATAATAAAGATATATAATAATATAATGAACCACGGACATTAGCTCGAGTGATCTGTCTTAAATTTAGTTGACGCGGATACGATCTTCTTCTGTGGGACAGAAAACCTATAAAATTAAATATAATATATTCATATGTAATTAATAATCAGTAGCTTGTATATACGTAACTCTTTTTTGTCTAAATAATAATTATAGAAGTAGTTGTTCATCATACCTTCAAATCAGCATCGTACTTATAGTTCTCTGTAGGGTAGCTTTCCCAACCCATGTACAAAGTGTTCCAAGCAAGCTATTTTTTTTGTATAAAAAATGGTGTAAATTGCATCAGTACCCTGTTAATGTCATAATAGATAAATATGCTATATTGTGTGTTACCTTGGCAACCCATTGATGAGCAAGTTTTCCAGGATGGAAACAATCCATGTTGCTACGAGTTAAAAAAAATTGGAAAGTAGAAGTTAATAAAATTCTAGATTATTATTACTGTTATATTACTATTAGTATACCTCATGACTTCTAAGGGAAAGCTTCCAATATCAATAAGAGGAGGAGTAAATCGCATAGCAAAGTTATCATTTTCTTGTCCCTTGTACTTGTTGTAAATTTCCAGGATTTTATCATTGTAGCCAACAGCGAGTCTGTCCATTTGATCACGATTTTCCTTCTTACCGTCAAGGAAGCAAGGACATTCAGCACGATTTATAAGGAAGTTAGGTTGTTCCAAAATGGGACGACAATATTCTTGTCCAAAAGTCAGATCATAGACAACAGATACATTGAAGCTACCAACGACGTTAACAAGAACACGTGGGATTTCATCTTTGATACGTTGAATGGTTTCATCCATATAACCACCAAACTTTTCAGTAGTAACTTCATCGCTAAAAGGGTTATTGCAAGAAGCGCATTGATCATTACCTAATAAAATTAAATTTCAAGCAGAGGATAAGAAATTGAATTATAAGTTATGAATCATCTGTGATAAAATTTATAAGAATATATATGTTGTGAGTCGTTGATTATTTTTCTAGCTTTTGATACTTTACTTCCAATTTGAATAGTGATCATCTTCCAATCAGTTTCAAAGTTAATACCGGGAAGTTCTTTCATGCGGGGAATGAGATAATCAAGCTCATCCTTCAAATTCATAGCAATACCACCGGATAATGCACCATTAAGGACATCCTTTTCTTCATTACGGAATTGATCCAAGCAAAGATCAGCTATTTTTTTTTTAAAAAAAAAGAAAGTAATTTCAAAGTTAATGACAATAATAATACTAATAAAATGGAAAAATAAAATGTGATCATTATTGAGCAGATATAGTTACCATAGCAAATAGTAGCAAGATGGGAACCCTGGGATCGACCTTCCACAGAAGCGTTATAGTGTGACACCATGTTTGCAAGAGTGACAGCTCCATCATCACCACCGATACCCCAACTTTGTCCACGATATTCGGTAATAGAACTTGCATTCAGAAGACCAGAACCACCTTTACCGTCATTAACACCTTCAAGAGCAAACCCAGCCATGATACTAGATTGGGCAGAAAGTAAAATAGCATTTGTTAGTTGACTTAATTTTCATATAGATATACATAATTATCAATAATAATTTGTTTGATCTATGCTACCTGTCTCCCAAAGCAGCAACAACCTTAATATCATCAGGTCGAAGATCGTGAGGACCAGCGGGAGGGGAAGAACGTGGTTTCAATTGAGCACATTCCCCAATTTCCTTTACGTAAGTACCATCAACAGGGCCAGGACTTTGCTGAGCTACAGCAAAAGTATGTAATATCGTGGTGAAGGCCAGTATCCCCAACGCAAATATCTTGTTACCATGAGCCATGATTATTATTATTAATTGTTTTTCAAAAAAAAAACCTATTTAGACTTTGTTTGAAACAAAATAATAATAATAAGAAAAAAAAACTGCACGCTTCTTTTTATATTAAACGTAGATCTAGCTTGTATAACGTTAAAAAAAACTTGATAGAACTTTGTGCTACATTTGTTGCAACCAATATTTCATTTCTCCCCGCGGACCCAACCCTATAAATCCATCTTATCGACTTGCTTCTTTTGATCACCCGCTAAAAAAAAATTCACAGGCTACAAAACTTGCAGAAGAATAAAAAGAAAAACATTGAATACTTTCATATCGATACATTTGATAAAATTTAGTACATATTTTAATAAAAATGAAACTATTATCATGGAATGGATTTGTTACAAGCCACATGATATTAGTAATTAATGGTTTTACCACCAAGTTAATGCTAAATATTATAACGGATTAAAGAAAGGCTTTTTTATCTGTCTTTTTACACACATAAAACACTCTTTTACTAAACAAAATGAATAAAGACACAACAGCAGTACTGAAAGATAGACTGTGTCCAAAAAACAAAAATCATATGCTTTTTCTTCTTTTTTTTTCCCTATAAGGATCCGTATCCATACCCTGACTAAATAATGAAATATGGTACTATAAAACGTGAGAAGTTCTTACCCAAGTGCTACGATGGTCTAACATTTATGCAAGGAAAATTCATTTAGGCACAAACGAGCTTTACTATCTTTTTAACATATACTACGTTTACGTATGAACTTTTATTCTCAATGCGGTTTGGTGAATTTTTTTTTTTTTTTTAATTTTTTTGCATGGTCCAGCACCATAACGAATATAACAATACAATGAAAAATAGTAATAACAATTTGCAAGATATTACTGCACTCATTTTATAATAAAAGAGATTATGGAAAATAAATCAATATGGCCATTTGATACTGGTGAATATCATTCTTGGATGTTATGAGTGGTGAATATTTCACTGTAAATAACAATAGCGAGCTGTTTTATTTAAAAAAATAGTATAGTGAAATGTTTAGATCAAATAATAATAACCATATTATGGAAGCTTGTATCTACGATCGATTATCTGTGCTATTCAATTTTATTTACTACATATGTCCAAAGCGATTTTTAAAATTGATGCTATTATTACAAGCAAACAAAGAGAAAAATTACATTAGAATATTCGTGCTGCTACCGGTACTCATCATGTGTTTAAACGTTCTGTCTTTATTACAATTAGTAACTCGGTTACTGTCGTACATAGGTTATTATGTTTAACAACAGTTACAAGATCATTAAATGGTGTCTTTCGTTGTTATATATATAGTAATGATAATTGAAACACTTCTTTGACTAGAAGTACGTAGAACTAAAATAAGAAGGCTTTTTTTTTTACATAAAGTAAAAGTAAAATAAAATACAGGTCAATAATGTTTTTAATATTTGATCTTGTCAACATTTCTTCTTTGTTTCTTAATACGTAGTTCATTTAAGTGAATTGCGATTTGCAGTAGAATAATTTTTAAAAAAATTAGCTAGAAATATTTCTATAACCATATATTTGTCATACCTTTATGGTCTGGGGATTTGGGTCAGAGTTTTGTATGCTAACATATAGCTTTACTACTGCAACTATTGCTAGTATTACTCATTTGACGAAAGAACAAAAAAAGGAAATCACGATAATCTACTTTTCCCATAACGTTGTTATGCACATGAAAAATCTAAATAATGAGTATGTTCTATATTATTGGTAGTAAGCTTATTAAGTGTCAAAAAAAACTGTTTATGTTACACACCAATCATAGATAAAATAGAAAATTGTAAATTGAAATAATAAAACAAAGTAAGCATTATAAAAGTGAGTAACTGTTTACAACTAATACACTAAAAAGACCGATAATATTAAATACACGAGGTATATAGTAAAACTCTTGTATGTATTTGGTGCGGAAAAAAAAACAGAATAAAATGATACTATAGACCTTATATGCATTTGCTATATACAGTAAACAAAAAAAAAGTTTTACTTGGCGAAAAAGAGATGTTGCAATTGATCAAATATACAAAAAAGGCATTACTTAATCTTTGATCCAAAGAATTGGGCATATCACTCTAAGGAGAAGTTTCGGCACTTAATCCGACAAGGATGTACAAAAATTAAAGCGACGTTCATGGACTTGCCAAGATTAAGATATGGATAAATTAGAGTAATCCATTTTGCTATTCTGACAGTAAGAATAATTAATAGTTACTACTTCAACTTTTGATTTACTATTATTATCACTTGGTCAGCGATTACGTGAATGTATTGAGAAACGATATAGATAATTAAAAGAACAGCAAAACAATGGATTAAAGAATAGAACCGTTGGTTTAACGTATCATGACCAAGGTCTTCTATCAACGTAAATAATTAAACAAAACAAAAAGTATAGTATTTTTTTATTACTTTTCATTCATATATTACGTAGACTGATAAAATCTCATAAAATATTGGCCTAAGCCAAAAAGGAAAAGATAATATTTACTGTTCTATATGTTACATAAATAGTGGAATAAGATTATTCAGCATTAGATCTCTCAAGTTTGCATAGTTTCTTTATAAAAAAATCGTGGCACAATTGTTATTCTTGATGCCAAAAAGAATATGTCGCCGTAGTTTATATAGAAATTAACGTTTTAAGTATAGTACAAAAAGAAAAGCTCATTAAAGATTTACGATCTACTATCTTTTACAAAAGGTAAGTACACACGCTAAATGATGGATCAAATTTAAATTGAGACACACACAAACAAACGCAGGTATAACTATCCCAAACTATATATGTGTATCTTTTATGTCATTAATTCTTTAATGTTACAAAATTATGGTTGCACCATCGTCTTTACCTCGATACACTACATCCATGCATGTATGATAAATATGTGTTATTTAGAATTATAATCGATTACACAAAGTCTTGTACAGCCCAACAAAAAAAAAAGAGAATACAGTATAATAATTTTTGGCGCCCTGTTTTCTCCAAGCAACACACAAAGCATTCTTTTATTGATTTATTACTTATTATTATAAATGTAATAATCTGAGAGAATAATTATAGAGCAGGAAAAAAGGAGGCAGAAGGTATAATAATAATTCATTTATTTTTCCTCAGCAACTTGAAAAGATTTAGACTTTATTGCCTAGAAATACAATAAATGTTGAGTACATTGAAAGAAAAGCACTAGCGAAATGGTGCCATAATGTTTATATGTTTAAAGTAAAAAATTTTTGGCTATAATTATTGTTTTTATTCTTTTACATGGGAATGTAAAAATTGTTTTTCTCCTTGTTAGGAATCACATGATGTTACCTTTTTCCTTTTTTTGCTGTTTTATGTGACCTAGAGCAGTAGATTAAGCTTTGTATTACAGTGTAAAAAACTGTTAGGGTTTGGTACGTAGAATGTAAAGTGAGGTGTACTATAGTGAAAAACAGATTGTCCCGCACTTTGTAATGACAATATGATTGTCATGTTTCTTTTATTATTAAAAAAGTCAAACTAAAATTCCCAACTTTCACAAGTGCAAAAAATAAATAAATAAATAAAGAGATAGATCGAAACATCAGATAAAAAAAATTTACTCAGGAACAGAATTAAAAAAAATGGTGTAATCTTTAAGAAAACCTGAACCTTATGTGGGTTAAAAAAAAATTCGTCACCATAGACTTATAACTTCAAAGGAAATTGGTTGAGGATGACAATTCAAATGTTATGATATTGCTCTTGTTAAATACAATTGTTTTGGTAAATCACCATGTTACCAGTATCCTAATGTTATTTTATTGTTATTAATATATATATATATATACCCACTGATTTACTGGTGCCAGAGACAATTGTATATGGGAATTGATTATTATCTATATATGTACTATCATCAAATGACAAGTTTGTATACATGCATGTGCTATTCAGGAAAAGATGATGATCATTTGTGTTGTTGTATATCTTGTACGCAGGTAATGCTAATGTAATATATTTACATAGTTCATAACACTTTTAAATTCTCCTTGTTATGTATGATGAATAAATTTTAGACAACAGTAACGAAACCATTACAATCTTATTCATAAAAAATCACACTGATAGCAGATTTTCCTTCTCGAATTAATTAACTCATTACCATTTGAATGTTACAAAAGCACATTATTTTTGCTTATTGTCATTTTTAATATCTACAGATAGCAATTTTATGTTACTGTTACACATGAGATATTATAAGGTGGGGAAAAAATAAGCGTTCATCCAAGAAAAGTTGCTAAAGTTTTTTATCACTATAATACCCAGACGTTCTATCTAAATTACTCCGCTAAGCCTAAGCTTTTCTTATTTTTATTTTTTTTTGTATGGGAAATTGGTTGGCCTCCTAATCTTTATTATCCATATCACATGTTCAAATATAATGAAGTGATGCGCCTGCGGCCTCAAACTCAAATTATACATAGAAAGGGATGTAGAAGCAAAGGATTATATTATAGTATATTTTTTGGGGATTGAAACTAAGATTTTTATAAGTAGATCTGACATCATGGCTCTTGCCATGATGAGGTGGGATAATTTGTAATAGTTCATAATAATCCTTGATAATTCATTATTGAAAAAATGGATAGTAGGCAGGAGTCAAATTAGGATTGTGTCGTTCAGTGCCAGTTTGGTCAACCATTGCGTAGGGGCGTCAGGCCCAGCTTTTCTTATTATTAAAAAGTTAAAAGTATTTCTTGTACACATATATTACAATACTATATTATATCGGTAATAGTAACCAATTGGTGTTCAATATAAATCTTATGACTTTCAAATTTTGTGTGAGGTGTTGGTGGAAAAATAACCATAAAATCAAGTATTAAGTACCGGAACAAATTATAATTTAGGATAAACAAATTAGACAAAATCATCATATCGAAGAACAACATATTTTCAGGTACAAAAAAAAATACAAAGACTAGGAGTTATTACTCGGCTCAAGGCTCATAAAATGATCTTATCATCCATTATATCATTTTTACACACACTACTAATACTACTAACATATCCATGCTGCTATATCATTTATATACTGAAAACAATGAGAGCTAGATATGTACAAAAAATAACATCTCAATTATAGTAAGTAAAATGCGAATAGAGTGTGTTATTTATAGAACTGATTCGATATTGATTAAAACAGATTACTTATTCTACGTATTTTACTAATAATAAGTATATATGAAAAAAAAAACTATTACAAGTATTGATTATTATTTACTAAAATAAATAATTTATTTTGAAGCAGTATGTAACAAAATAGTAAAGCAATTACAAATAGGTAATCTATAAAAAGTGGTATTAATATTATGGTACGTAGTAAATTATATAAATGAGATAAAAGTATTTAACAAATAGATATAACACAATAGAAGTATTTAATTCTTGCGGGTTTAGTTTTAATCGACGCGGAAACGATCCGTTTCGGCAGGACAATAGACCTAAAAGTAAAAAAAAAAAATTGTTGATCATTAGCATTCTATTATTTCTTTTGTTCTTACTAAAAGTGATGTATTTCAAGCAAAAAAAAAATAGAAATTATACTGTACCTTTTCGTCTGCCTTATATTGATACATGGAAGTTGGAATTTCAGCTTGAGGAAGGAAGAGAGAGTTCCAAATGATCTAATACAGAAGCAGTAATAATTCAGTAAAAAAAAGTGTTTCTGTTTATTGTCACTGTTTAAAATTTTCGGCTCTTTTTTTTACCTTTGCAACCCATTGATGAACAAGCTTGCCAGGATGGAAACAGTCCATGTTACTAACAAAGTATTTTTAAAAAAGACATTAATTAGTTAAAATATATACACGTACACTGTAACAGTAATAAGAGATGGCTCTATAATACCTCATGCCTTCAAGAGGGAAACCAGAGATATCAATTTGTGCAGGAGTATAACGAACAGCAAAAGTATCAGATTCTTGGTCCTTGTACTTGTTATAGATATTTATTAAACCTTGATTATAACCGTTCGACAAAACGTCCATGTTCGAACGGGCCTCGTCATCAAAAAGGAAACAGGAGCATTCAACACGGTTTAAGATAGCATCAGGGTTATTGAAAAGTGGTCGACAATATTCTTGTCCCTTGGTAAGATCGTATACAGCAGAGACGTTAAAGCTACCAACGAGATTGACAAGTACACGAGGTATTTCCTTCTTGATACGTTCGACAGCTGCTTCCAAGTAACCAGAGTATTTATCGACAGTAACTTCACCGCTAAAAGGGTTCAAACATGAGGCGCATTGATCGTTGCCTAGATAATTTTGGGGAAAGAGACAAAAATGTTATTAGTATCAAGCACAGAATCCATTAACTTGGTATTTAGTATCATTACTTACTTCCGATTTGAATAGTAATTAATTTCCAATCAGTTTCAAAGTTAATATTAGGAAGCTTCTTCATACGGGGAATAAGATAATCAAGTTCATCCTTCAAGTTCATGGCAAGACCACCTGATAATGCGGCATTGAGAACATCTTTTTTCTGATTACGGAACGCATCCAAACAAAGACCGCCTATCGAAAAAAAAGTATTACAAGTTTTTTTTAATATAAATAAACTCATTTGTTGGGCTGGTAGTAGTAATACTAAAATATTAAGCTTCTTATAATCACTCACCATGACAAATAGTAGCAAGATGAGATCCTTTTGAACGACCTTCAACACTTGAGTTGTAGTGATTGACGAAATTTCCAATTGTAATGGCATTATCATCACCACCAATACCCCAACTTTGTCCACGATATTCGGTAATACTTGATATATTCAAAATACTACTACCACCTTTACCATCATTAACGCCTTCAAGTGCAAAACCGGCCATAATACTATGTAATACCATTTTAGTTAATTAGTCAAGTTGATACAAATATGTTAATTTTGAGGTTTGTTTATTTTAATTTTTTAAATAAACATAGTTTCTGTTTGTTCCTGTACCTGTCACCCATAGCAGCAATGACTTTGATATCATCAGGACGAAGATCACGAGGATTTGTTGGAGGAGAAGTACGACCTGGTAATTTAGGACATTCACTAATACTAGATGCAAATTGTTGAGCATTTACTGTGAATTGCATGGACGCGGTAAGCGCCACCATAAGTGAAGCAATGATCTTGTTTTGCAACATTTCGTTCTTTGATGAATTAATTAATATCAAAAGAAGGGCCAAGCAACGAAAAAAAGCTAGAGTAATTTTTTTTCGATCTTTTAAAAGATCGGAGGAAACGATTTGGTCGATTTGTACAACAGTTTAAATGCAACGCTTCACAATTATATTTTGTGTTACCAAAACCTACGCAATTAAATTATTCGGCGCTTCAACCGCCTCCCAATAGACCACAAAAAAATAAGTAGAAAAGGAAGCTATATGAGATTTTTTTGTGCTTATAATACTATGGTTTATGCAAGTAATTTTCACTGTAATCCCCGATTGATAATCGCTGTTATTATCATAAGCACTTGGTTAACATTCTATCTTTAAAAAAGTTAATGCTTATATATCATTAAACAACCTATTTTATTGATGATCTCCTGTCAAAAATTATAAAATGTTTTTTTATTCAGGCACAGCATAATAAATTTTCATCCCGCACGCTTTGGTTTTTTCCTAAGCGTTCGCTACAATTTTATGTTTGCGCTGTTTATAGTATTCATATAAAAGGATTTTCGTAAAGTTGAAAATGATCAAAAACAAACATAAAAACTGTAGCGCAATATAAATTAAAGCAAAAAAAAAAAAACCGAAAATTCGTCATCATTCATATGCTTTTCTTAATGTTTGATATATAAATCATGAGAACTTTAAAAGAAAAAATGATCAAAGATTTTTTGATTTTATTATGTGTGTAATATGCTTCAAAAAATGCTAGTCTCGCATATTGTTGCTTATATATGCTACACAATTTTTTTTTTACCAATTAGTCAACTTCTTTTTCCCCAAATGTAACAAATAGAAGAAGTTTGTACCATCTTAGCCTGCGAATTGAGTTACGCAGTAGTTTCTTTTTAATCTTTTTTGTTTGTTTAAATTCCCACCTGCTTGAATAATTCTTCCCCACACAAAAAACCAAGAAAAAAACAACATTCCTTTTTTTCTTCTGCAAAAAAAAAAAGTCTCTACTGGATGTTAACCCAGTATGTTATGTGATATTGTTCAAACATGTGAACTTGTTGTGGTTATATAGTATATGGATCTATCACATGTATATTTTTTTAAGAATTGACAGTAGTGTTCTTTTCGCAACAATATGTAACAAGCATTTTTAGCAATAACTCTCACGGTTTATATTGCAACAGGAAAAGTATTTTTTTTGTGTCTTTTACATGTACAAATTGACTCCTGTTAGTATCATTATAATAAAAGAAAAACGTTTACGCAAAGCAAAACAAAATATTAAAAGAAAAAGAGAGAGAAGAGAAGGTGAATGATTTTTTGCAAAATAAAAAGAAAAAGGGAAGAGAGATATAGTAATAGAAATAATGATAGTTAATAATGCTATGCAAAAATAAAAAAGAAGCTTTTAATTGCTGTATAAAAATAATAGATGTTGTTTTAATCGTGCAAAGTGAAAGAACGTGCAACTTGTTGGTATTGTTTGTAGAATGAATAATCTGTATTAATTGTAAGAAGTAATAGATGTAGTATGATTATATGTATCTCTATACTTTATCAAGTTACGACTTAATTACGATGTTGGTTTTCTTGGTGCTACCAAGGTGCCATGCCCATTATTCTTATTCTGATCTTCATCATAGCTGTGATTGTCAATGTCGTCATGCGGGGTCATTGTTACATTTTCTTCATCCTCCGATTCTTTTTTCCGATTAATTCTTTCCTCTTCGGTACTACTTTTGCTGACACCATCGGTATCATCCGGTTTTAGTGGCAATTCTGATGGAGAGGGTTTTGCTGAGGTTTCAATGGATCGAATCACACTCGTTTTCCAATCTTCATTTCTTTCAGCATTATCTATGTGGTACTGAGGCAAAGTCAGTGCTGTATCCGGCAAAACCGTTCGTGCCGAAGGTGGTAGATTATTATTATTATCATCCATGTAGTCACCCACCCATGAATTATCTTCACTCTCTCTGCGAGAACTAGGAAATAAAGGTGGCAAGAAATTCTGTGGAGGAGGGGGAGGAGATGATAATGATCTTGCTGTTGTTGATGATGTGATGGGTGTATTTAAAAGCGATGAAGAAAAGTTGTAATTGAATCTAGCACTATTATGATACCGTTGCTCTGCCAATCGACGCTGTCGTTCTTGTGCTTCTTGTATTTTGCGAGCCTTTTCATATTCACTCCATTTTTTCATTGTAATCTTGGAACTATCAAATTCGCCTTCTTTGTCACCGTGGGAATCATCTTTACCAGCTCCTTCTAATTTGCGTGTTTCTCCCCATGTAAAATCATCGAAATGCCAGTAAGCATAAGTGGGTAACACGAAATTCCAAATGGGTAAACTGAATAAATAAATAAACATCCATCCAACATAGACAATTTTACGACTGGTCATAACGATCAAGACAGCTGGTAAGCCAAGAATCAGTGCCAATAAAATCAAGGAGACAACAGCAGGTTGACCCAAAAGAGCCAAAATAATCAAGTACATGGTGAATGAAATAGCTGCAGGTAAAGCCAATGTCCCAACCAGTTCCATAAAGACGACAAATTGCATTGAAAAACAAAAAGTACCACATAGATCAGAAACCAATAATAATTCAAACAAGTTATGAATAGTTGAATTGATCCATCGACGGCGTTGAGATAATAGAACACGGAAAGAATCTGGAACCACGGTCTTGCATACAGCTTGAGGGACAAATAACATTTTACGATTAGGAAATGTTTTAAGCATAAGTGTTGAAAGATACCGATCTTCACCCAGTAGCAGCAAATTCTTTTTGTGTAACGTATCAACAACATTTTCTGAATAGTGTTCAATAATATCTGGATTAGCCAGGATGGGGACCCAATGACCATTGGCTCCCTTGGGTGCCTTAATACGGTACATACAGAAACAACCAGGTAAACAGGTAACATTGCCAAATATTGATTCGAAGGCCTTACTTTGATGATGTGAAATATAATATTCAAATACTAATAATAATAATAAAAGTATATGTAATCAACAGATCAGTATGTTTTCTTATTGGGTTTCTGAAAGTGGGGGAAAAATACTATTTTTGTCTTGTTTTTATTTTGTTACCTTGAATCATAGAAACCCAACTATCAGTTTTGTTACCAATTTTCGTTTCACCGCATAGCCCTGCTACTTCTTCATCGTTAACCATACAACTAATCAATCTTGATAATGCATCTGGGTAAACTTTGGTATCTGCATCTACCATGAGAACAATTTCATATTTATCTGCACTGACACCCGCAATACGCCAAATATTATTAAAGAATTCATACTCCAACATTGTCATACGTTCGTCAAACATGACCTTTTGCAAAAATGACATTAAAATGACTTGCGAATCACGTTTACCACGGTTACCAGGTTTTCGATCACTAGCTTCTTCTGGTGTACCACATTTAGAAATAGTTATCATGGGTACACGTTGTTGTTGTGATGGATCCACAGTTGTATCATCGTACTTATAGAATCCACTATAAATCTTGGCCATATTATGTCGTTTAGATCCATCAGCAATAGCAACATAGGAATATGGTTCGACTTCTTCTGGTGGGACTAAAAAGTTATCCATCATGGAAACGCAAATATCAGGTGTGGGAAGATCATTACCATGACCTGTAATCATACCATCAGCAATGACAAGAATAAGTTTATGCGAGTTAGGATAATCAGTTGTTGCAATGGAATCCAATGTGGTTCGTAAACCTTCAACGCCTTCAGAATAACATGTAACAAGGCAAATGGTATGAGCTAACTGGAATCCAAAAGGCATGTAATCGGCCTTGGGCTGTGGCACGATATATCGTGATACTGGGAATGGACATACAGCGACAGTTGAATTGGTCATACCAGATGATTCTGATAGGGTGGATGGTCGTGATGTTGGTGTAACGTCGCTTGGGCGACGTAGCGAAGCATAACTTCCATTCTGGTCTCCCAATACCATGGATTGTCCGAGATGACGTGAACTAGTTGATTAATCATTATTTTAAAAACGGATAAACAAAAACTGTTAGTAATCTGTGTGTAAAAAAAAGGGGGGTTATATAGATGTATAGATATATATGCGTGAGCTTATATTATTTTCATAACATTGCGGCACGTGGTAAGGAGACTGAGGGATTATACTTTATGTATGAATCTCCATATGTTTCCAAGAAAAAGAACGACGAATAATAATACAAAATGAGGAGATCGGGGGGGGGCGAAAAGTATATAGAGTAGTAAACAAAAGATGTGGGAGTTTAGTATCTCTTACCTCGGTGAATTTTTCCAAATAGTACTGACAGGTCGTTCTGGAGTACTGTTAAAATGTGTTGTTCCTGGTACTGGTTGAGTGAAACGTGAAACACGTGGCATCAATGTTTTTCGTTTGGATTTTCCAGATGAATAATAAGGGTCCGGAGAAGCAACAGAATACCGTTGTGATGTCTTTTCTTGTTGTGTAGGTCTAATACCATCTGCAGGCCGATTGATTTCTGAAGCCCAATTTTCAATTTGTTCATCACGTTCCATACGTTCCTTATAGGATCGACCTTCTTTAAAATTGCCAAGTCGCCATGATAAAAACCATCCAAAAGCAACAGCTAGTACAAATTTGACGAGAATTACACCAAGAATGACAACAAGTGAAAGGTATAGAACGACATCTGATGCAATACATCCAACACTTTTAGTATCTATTTCTCCTACTTTAAGAATATGCATTAAACAAGCTGCTTCTTGACGCCATTCTGTTTCAGGATCTCGGTGAGAAGCAATGACTCGTGTAAGATCTTGACCACCTAATGAAGGCGCTGCACTATTTAATGTTTGTTCAATAATACCGGATGCAGGAACAGTAAATTTGTCCAATGGGAGAGCATGTAATAGATCCAAATTCAAAACGTGGCTTTAATATATATAAAAAAAATTATCGTTGTCATTATTATTATTATTTTATCATATAAATATTTTGAACTGCGTATATATTTGTTTTGTGTGATTAACAAAATAAATTAGCATTATTTAATCTATTATTATTGTTATACCTGTTGTAAACTGCTAAATTGGTAGATGCAGCAATATCTTCCCAATCATAATAAACACGACCTGCCTTATCATAGCCACCATTACCATTTGGTAGACCATATTCTTGCATAGATTTAAATGAATCTCGAGATTTTTGAGTTTTGTGACAACCCGTTTGATTTGTATAGTCCGAGCTACTAGGAATATTTCCACTTGTTGTCTTTGGATCAAATAATTGACATGGAAAATAAATTCCATCACTATTTGACTGTGTTGAAATAACTTTTGGTGTAATAATATTGGTACATACACCTTCTTCGTCACTTTGAAATAAAAAGGAAGCATCTTTACCACCTGCATCAATAGGCGGATATACAGGATTTGTAGGCTCATCTGTTAATTCAGGAATAATAGGATGATTATTCCATGAAGCTAACATATAGGCCCAACCATGGACAATAACATATCCACCATTGACTTGATCGACACGGAAACTTAAAGGTGGGCGAGGACATACAGTTTGTGTGAAACCAAAAGTTAAAAAACCAACAAAAGCCATAATGAATACTACAACACCAACAAGACCCATTTTTTCTCGAAATGCAAATTGTGCATTCTTATCATTTTTGCCTATAACATATAATAAGTAAAAAAAAAATATAATCAGTTAGTATTGATGATTTTTTATGCCCTCAGCTTACTATTTTAGAAAAGAGTGAAGGTATAAAAAAATGCTTATGTGCGTTATGTGCGTATGATGCACCAATTTTTCTGCGATTATGACAAAGGGAGGGGGGGGAGGGAAAATTGTGAATGTAAAAAATATATGGCGGGTACGTAGTATAAGAAAATGATCTTTTGGTTGGGGGTATTACTCTTTTGCCAGGAGAAAAGTAGGAGTTAAAAAGAGAGAGCAAGAAAAAAAAAAGTAAAATAATCGAATTTTAGGGGTATATTATTTGTATTTAGAGTAAAAAAAAAAGAAGCCCATTGATATCTAATAATAATGTACGATATATATGAATAATGAATACTTTACCGAATGCTTTTAGTAAAAACGGTGGAAAGCAACATGTAATTGTATAACAATAAGCTTTCCAAATATCTGGGAAACCATTAGTTACAGGTTTATCAACATTCCCTTGCGGATGATGATGGTGATGATTTTCCAAGTCCTGTGCTTTTTCAATGGAATGACGTGCATCATGCTCCTTAGATATTAAATCTCGTCTTAAAACAGAACGTCGTGTCGGACTAGATCGATTGAACGTTGCAGATGGTTGTTCTAGAACAACATGATCATTATGATATTGGTATTGATTAACGTATGTCGCTGTTCCTGTTCCACTACTGGTCGTTGTTGTTGTATTATTAGTAGGTTGGCGAATATAGTGTTGCTGTTGATGTTCTGATTCCATGGCAGCAGCATGTAATCTTGTATGATATTGTCGGTGCCCTGGATTGACACGTTCTCGTTCTGGTCGTATCAATGATCCTTGGCGTCTCGATACTCCATTAAACGATGATTGTCTTATAAGTCGTTGATTTCCACCATCACAATCTATTAATTCATCGTCTGCAGTAATGTTGTGATGATGTTGAGATCGGTTTGTAAAGGTGTCCATATTTGTATACTAAGCTTTTTTTTTGTTTGTTGTTTTCCTTTTTATATATATATTGCCGTTGTGTGGATAAATTGAAGTAAAAAAAAAAAAAATTCGTTCGAATGGAAAGAAAAAAAGAAAATTAAGTACTTTTATTATGTTGACTAAGGAATAAAAAAGAATTAGACAGCTATTATTTATTATTATTATTATTATTTGCGATTGATTGATTAGAAAAATATACATTACTATTTTAATATTATAATGAGATATTGAGAAAGATAAAAATAATAAATGTACCTTTTTTTGTATTATGTATACCGATATATAGAACGTATATATATATATATCAGACGAGTTGGATTAATAGAATAGTATATTGTTATACAATTACTAATTTATTATAGAAGCAAGGGATTTCAACCATGCATAGACTGATAAATAATAAATAATAATTATAAAAGATAAAAATAAAAATAAAAATAAAAGCTATTAGATTAACTACAACAACTTCAGAAATTGAACAACGAGAAAAAAGAAACAAAAGAAAAGAAAGGATAAAATAGAAACGAGGGAAAAAGGATTGAAAAAAAGGATAAGAATAAGGGTAAAAAAAAAAAAAAATTAAAAGATATATATAAAAAATATAGAAGTGTTGTATAGTGCATAAGGGGGGGGGGAAAGGATTGAGCTTATAGAAAAGCTGATCTCAATCAAATCATTTTAAACAAAGGAGAAGCACCTAAATTATTTTAGCGTATATGGTGAGAGAACACTTAAAAGACATGGGCAGTAAAACCCGTGATATTTGTCAATTATTGCTTTTTATATAACTTACGTACCTTTTATTATCACGCATTATAGATTACAAGTTTTATTATATAAAATTGTTTCATCAGCAAAAATATTACTTATAAGTATTAGCAATTCTCTCTTATATATCAATTCTATTAATATTTCTAACCTCTTCTTTTGGAACGAACATTTTTAAGTTTATATTAAGGAGGTTTCAAAATTGGATCCGATACTTCTTTTTTTCAGTGTACAATATAGTACTGTATATATATATATATATATAGCCATTTGAAAAGGTATAAAATATTTACACTAGTACCAAAACACTTGTTTCTTGCGTGATTGTTACGCCTTATTCATACAATTAATCATAATTATTAGTATATATTATTGCTGTTTTTATTGCCTTTTTTTTTGGTCCCAAAAAATAATATATCACCAATGCTACTATACAATACTATTAAATAAAACGTAAGTATGATATAATACTTATTTTATATAATGCAAAATACGTATAGTGTTATTATTAAGTCATGTTTAGAAACTGGCCACAAAGATAATACTTTTAGTAGCCTATACATCATCTCAAAATCTGATATAATTTCAAACATGCTTTTTTTTTACATATACAGCTGCTGCGTGCAAATATATATTAGCTACATCGTAGTAATTTGGAAGAATGTATATTGCTCCTGTTGTAATATAGAATAAAATAAAAAGAAAAGAAGATGAATAATAAACTAAAAAAAAGGGCGCTTATATAAAGAATACAACTGGAGGAGAGAAAATACATTCGAGTGATGTTTAAATTCTTAACCTTTCTCCTTTGATTACTCCTTTCAGAGTTTTAGTATTATCCTCGGTGCTAAACTTCTCGTTCTAATTTAAATTACTTAATACTATATTCAATTTTTAATAATTTTTAACTTGTTTTATACGTGATCCAACGTCATTCATTATTGTCCCAACATTTTGTTTATATATCAAGAGACGAGACAATTCAATAAATCTTTTTTTGTTTTGTTTTGGTTGACACAAATATTTTTTACAATCCATAATTTTTAAAAGAAACAATTGTTACAAAAAAAAAAGGTTTTACAACAAATAAGTGGCAGAAAAGAGAAAGATAAGTTAGAAGAGAGAAAAGTTATATGTAAGGAAAAATAAATATATAGAGAGGGAGAGAGAGAAATAATATCTGTGTAAGCGGGTTAGAGGAACGGTAGGAGGATCATAAATGGATGTTATGTTATGTATATATATATAAAGTAATAATAATAAATATTTATATAAGAGAAAAAAAAAAAGATGTTGTATTGTGTTATATATATATGGATATGTGTATATAAGAGTGAATTGTTGTGTCTGATATATTATTTGTGTTTATCGTCTTTTTACCCTTTTTTTTTTATTATAAATATGATGATAATAATAATAATAGTAATAATATATTCCTTTTTAATTATTGACAACAGCCACCACCTGATTGAGACTTGTTATTTGTCTTTTCATCTGAAGTACTGCCACGTGACAATCTACGAACACTTGGTGGACGCAATTGAATACGTTCACCACTTGTAGGACCACTTACACCACCTTCTCCCTCATCTTCCTTATTCTTTTTAGGCACATTAGCATAAATAGTGTCAAAAACAGTTGCAAATGCTTTATCAACATTGGTTGCATCAAGAGCTGAAGTTTCCATAAATAAGAATCCTTCTTGTTCAGCCAATGCACCTCCTTCATCAATGGTTACAGCTCGACTCGTTTCTGCCAAATCAACCTTATTACCGATTAACATAATCACAATTTCTTGACTTGCGTGATCTCTCAATTCTTTAAGCCAATGCATAACATTTTGGAAAGATTGTTGACGAGTGATATCTATTACAGAATTAAAAATGTAAATATTTATGCATAATAAAACATCAAGATATATATATATGTATGTATATCTATATACTAACCATAGACAACAAGGGCACCGACAGCACCGCGATAATAACTATAAAATAAGAAAAAAAAAGAGTTCATCGTTATCATTATTAGTTTTAAATATATATATTGTGTGATCTCAAATAGCAAATCATTATTATCTGTATGATTACACAAATTAGATAAAAAAAAACTTACGCGCCAGTGATAGCTCGGTAACGTTCTTGGCCACTTGTATCCCAGATCTGGGCCTTGATGGTATGCTTGTCTATTATATCACCCAAATGTTAACATATTACTCAATAAAAAAAAACAACAGCAACTCATAACAAAATAATCACAGAAAGTTTATATATCTGAAACGAAGCAAAAAAAAAAAAAAAAAAAAAAAAAAATTACCAATTTCAATATTCTTTGTAGCAAACTCAACACCAATAGTACTTTTGGATTCCAAGTTAAATTCATTGGTCTAAATAAGATAAGATGATTAGGAACCAAGGATCCACTTTATTTTATTTAGAAAAGTAACATAAAAACACAAAGATGAAAGATAAAATACTTACTGTGAATCGGGAAAGTAAGTTTGATTTACCTAATTATATTTTTAAAAGAGAAAATCAGACAGTTTAGAAATAAATAAAAAAAAAGAGGCTAATCACAAAAATTAAAAAAAAAAACCTACCGACTCCGGAATCACCAATGAGTACTAGTTTGAAAAGATAATCATACTCGTCATCAGACAACATTTTGTTATATCTATTAGCTAACCAAAGGAACAAAGAAAAAAGGAAAGCAAGAAGCGGAACAAAAAAAAAGGGCAGCTTTTTTTTTACTCTCTTTTGGCTGTGGCGACGGTGAACAGGGCGGAGCAGCACAAGGGCCTTTATGTCTCCAGTTCTGTTCTAAAATGGTTTAGCGCTTTTATCGGTTTATACAACTTTTTAAGCAAGCATCATCTACATACCAAGCCCTTATATACTCCCAGCCACCTTTTTTTTTATATTTCAAAAAGAAATCTTCTCGTTTTCACTGTACAAGGTGAGCTTACAGACAATAATAACACCCCATTTAAAGTTCTTTATGATCGACTATCGTTATTCTCCAACTTAAACTTGTTGCGTTGCTTGCGATTGTTACTTGGCAACAAAGACGAGAAATACAACAACACCATCTAATGATAATCATAGATATGGTAATATGTTATATATAAACTTTTTTTATGTTATTTTTTCAAGATAAGATAGAGACCACAAACCAGGAACTCCATCTATACTTGCTAAGTGAAAGTTGATCATGTAGAGTTGCACATATAACTGCAACAAAATGGATTAATATAAATATATTGTTCATCGTTATCAGTCACAGTATTGATAAATTCACTAAAATCATCGCACAACTACTGTGTAAAATGAGGAAAGAAAAACTAGTACTTATATGCCTTGCTGATAAAAGTATTAATTGGCTGATATCTTTCTCGTTACTTTCTACAGCAATTGACTGAGATCTGTATTTGCTGTTCATGAAAAAAGAATATGATAAAAGTGTTATTTTACTGCAGCAGAACGTGGGAAATGAAAAAAAAAATAACTCTGAATCGTATCTTTGGTGAACTGGTGTTACAAGCTTTTTTTTTCCACTTTGGATCTTCATGGCTAAGATGATATTTTTATAAATAAAAAAGGCTGATAGTGGTTATTTTCTTCGTTTGTTACGTACTCTCAAATTATGTACATTTTGTTCTGAAATGAAAAAATTAATGTCAAAGATAAGCTAAAAATGAAGAATGCCTTGGTTCTGCTACATTATGGTAAGATAAACATAATTAATTTATGTAGTTATAAGAAATATATACGTAGATGAACTCGACGATAGATAGAAAAAAGAATCCCATAGATTGTGCTCTACTTTTCTCAGACCTAGGCCATATAATTACGGACTTTCTTTAGCTGGGTCCCACTGTATTTGTTCAGATTATTATTTATAACAATGGAATTATTTTATTCAATAAAGATAATATAAACTCATTTCTGAACTTTTTATATACTACGTCAAATGATAGTAGATTTACTATATAAGTATACCACTGCTGATTTCGATAAAGAGAGCTGACTTTTTGTTTCTTATGAAACTAACATTTCCTCAATTCAAATAAGTCAACATGTTAAAAAAAACTCAATACTCCAGAATGATATTGAACAAGCTAATATATATTATAATAATCCTTCTAGACAACAATCCAATCAAATATGTTATTATAGAGAAGTTGTTTTATTCGAACATCGATGTTAGTGCGGCAAGATTTCAGTGTTATATAAAAGTGATTTTCAATTAAACATCGCTTTTTTTAAATTCTATTATTCAAATGCTGATGGTTCTCAAGTGGATATGTTTAACTTACTCAAAAAATCACTGACAATAATTGGAATTTCCATGGATGGAAAAGATCCTTATGGAATTAAAAGTCGAAATTGCTTTTAGAATAACAAGATATATTATATATTAGTAACACTACGTAGATTGAAAGAGAAAGATTTATTCAACTTGCTAATTGCTCGGAACCTTAGATATCTTATGTATAAAATGTGAGAATGAAGTTATCAAATTGTGATTGAAAATTCTATCGCGTTAACAGAGGATAATATCCATTAATTGATTTACAACTCTTCCGATATTCTACGACACCATTTTTACCAATATTGACCTTAAAGACTTGGGAACTATTTGACATGTTCTGAAACAAAATTATCTCAAGAAACAAAATTATTGCTTTATAAATGTCGGTAGCCAAAAATTTTGACAAAATGAATAAAGACCATCAATGCAAAACGTATTCCACCATAGTGACTTTGAGCAATTTCAATATAAATAACTTTGATCATATACATATTCTAGCGATGATAGTTTCGAAGTAATAAATAGCATGTTGCAATATATAATAAATGATATTCTTTCATTAGCTTGAAAATTAGAAACTTGTTTTATCAAGTGATCTAATATGTAAAATAACTTAGGTTTGCTCTGTAATAAATTGTTCAAAATGGTGATTGCACAGTAAGTATGTAGCATTAAAAAAGGGAGTAATAATATTATATTATATTATATTTATGCAATTCAATTGTTTTTATTATAGTATACGAGCATATGAGTGCAAATAAATCACATACATGCACCCATTGGTCGATCCCCTTTTTTTCTGCCTTTTTTCTCTCTCAAACAAAAAACCAACCCTGAAAAGAGGATCGACAGCATATGACCTTCCGTGATTAGTATAAATAAGAATGAGGTAAATAATATTATTATTCATGGGTGGTAAAGTGATGCATGTAGATTTCTATCCCAAAAATATATTGCTATAATGGTGGTAGGTATATACATTTTCCTTCAATCCTTTTGATTTTCTAAAAAGCAAACAAATAATGAGAATAATCAATAATACATCCTTTTATCTCATTATATCCGCGTAATGTACAAGTTAATTCAGTGACTTTTTGTAAGAAAAAAAATGATTTTGTATAAGCTGGAAATAATAAATAGATGCGATCGACGATGAGATTAGTTCCTATATAAATTAATAATTTAAAGTTGTGCAACTCGGGCCCAATGAGCGGGAATTCTCAAGCTCCGTTTTTCCCTCCTCTTTACACAAAACATTTTTTTTTTTAGCGTTGATAAGTTTATTCTAAACGCCTGATATAAATTAATAAAACAAAAAAAAGTCAGCAGCCCTTTTTTTTACTTGAATCTTATTTTAACTGGTTGTAAACATATTAATGTGAAAATAATCGATTGGATGTCTTACATACGATATAGAATTCATATATATTTCTTTCAATAAATATGCATAATGACGCATACTTATATATGTTATTCTAGACCCCTACATTTTAACTACACACTACACTTAGAAATTTATATAATTGCTATGTACACTTATGAAACACACAATAAACAGTAACACAATTTTATAATAACTCCTTGTTACCATTTCACTATTCCTCAATTATCATCAATCAATCATAAATACACAGAATTGTTTGTTAATTTCTATATTCAATTATCTTTTTTATATAAAGTTGAATTGAAAAAGGGGGGTATGCAAAGAATTTCAAAAAAATACTATTATTGCTTATTATGTAATACATTTTTATTCGAGAAGTGAGCACGAATTATATATGTAAAAGTACATTAGATAAGGTGTATGCGTGTCACTAATACTTAGTTAACGGAAACACAGTAGGCCTTGCCATCGTCAAGGTTGTCACATTCGTGAACACCTTGGCTGTGGAGGTTCTTGTTGTAGGAGTAGAGTTGTTGAGCGGTGATACCGTTCTTTTGGGCAACATCAACACAACCGCTATCAGCAGCGGTGATAACGTAGTACCAGGTACAGTCAGCAGCAGCCTTGTTGACAATTCTCAAGTTACCAGCTTCGGCGGCGGGAATGGCTTGAGGAGAGGGGCCGGAACCAGAGGGTTGAGAAGCGGGTTGTTGTTCTTCTTGTTCTTCGGGTTGTTCTTGAGCAGCCTTTTCTTCAGCAGCCTTCTTTTCAGCGGCAGCCTTTTCAGCGGCAGCCTTTTCTTCAGCAGCCTTCTTTTCAGCAAGGCAGCGCTTGGAGTGAGCGTGGGTTTGGTCAACGCAGACAGAGTCGAGGACCTTAAGAGCAACATCACAAGCATTGGCTTCGGTGGGAAGCTTGTTGATGTGAGCGAATTGAGTGAGGTCAAGACCGTTGGCTTCAGCAGTAGCAGCGCAAGAGAGAGACTTGTCAACGGCTATTAGTTATTAAGAAAATATAAAAGTTAGCAAATCAATTCATATATAGAAGGATATTTTCTTTTTAATTTAAAAGATTGATATAATTCCAAATAATATACATAATAGTTATTATTTTCTGATGGGAGAAAAAAAAATACTTACTAGCAGTGTTTTCGCAAGGAACGAAAGCAGCGGAGGCGAAGCCAGCAATGGCAAGGGTAGCAGCAGAGATGAGAGTGAACTTCATTGTGTTATATAGGGAAAGGAATGGGGTTTCTTAAAAGAATGAGTGGTGTGGGGTAGAATTGGTTTGTTGAAGAAAAGGATGAGTAGTGAACTTTTTTTTTGAGACGAACAAACATGGCCTTTTATATATTCCATGAAAAAAAAAATCGACCCGCCCGTTCCCCCTTTTTTTTTCTTTATTACTGCTAATAGTGTATACTTAGTGAGCATTTACTCGTTTTTTCCCTCAAACAAGGTTTAGATGTGAATTTCCTTTTAGGTAATTAAACATGATGTTCAATATATTAGACGTAATGGCACGAAATCATTCGCACGCACCAGGCTCAAAAGACAAAAATATCACATATAAGATCCGCCCTTCAAAAAAAAACAAGCCCTTCTAAATAAAGAGAAAATTGATTTTGGGATACAGCTTTTTAATTTTTTTTGTGTACAAAATAAAATTTATATGTTTATTTAAATTGACAAGGTTATATATAACATACAAAATATAACATATTAATATTATATATATATAATATTATATACCAATAGAAAGCTATTACTTAGGAATTGTATTTTTCTAAAAACTGTACATCTATTTTGTATATACTTTAATTTTTTTTTCTTTAACCACCTCTTATCCATATAAGAATTGTTATCCGATGTATTTCATATCAACACATCGAACGTTACATTTAGTAACTTTACAAGCATTTCCATCCAAGGTTGCACGACTTTACAGCTGAATCCGTTTTAGTGCTTTTTTTCCCCCGCTTCCGCAAATTATTCCTCTTTGAGATATACAACCTCGTGTATACTATTTACCTTTTCGTGCCACCTTATTTAATTGCCCCTTTATGACAGTAAAAAAAAAAAATCCGATAGAAAAAAAAAGGGCGCGCTCGTCCTTATAATAATTTTTTTTTCTTTATGGATGGTTGGAACGATTATTGAAACTAAAAAAAAAAAAGATGCATTTCACATATCTTTTTTTTTGTGATACATGTATACAATTTTTTATATGAAATATGTGTTTCTTTTTTTAAACATGAAAACGGGGAGGCATTCTTTTTCTGGAAATGTATATCTGTTTTTCAAAATCTTGTGGGAGTTTGAGATTGGATCCAAAACCCTATATTATTATCAAATGATTGATAAAGAGTTTTGTAGAAAAGATAAATAGAGTTGTTAGGGAAACCGAAAAAAAAAAGAGGAGAACATAAAAGATTTTAACCGAGTGTGGAAAGAATGATCATGTTTTTCTTTTGTTTCGAAAATGATTATAGTTTTTGACTTGTTTTGTAGAAAATATAATTACAAGTCATATAATAATTAATGCCTTTTCAATTTTCTTGAGTTTCTGTTTTTACTACTTGTTTTAGAGAATAATTGGGGGCGGAATTATGCGTTTTCTTTTTTCTTTTCGGCCTAAAACTTTTTGGCTATTTCTTTTTTGTAGTTCAAACAGCGCTAGTCCACACGGACCTAAGCATTTGAAGCACGGGTTAGAACGAGGTTTTACAATTCATGATGCTTGTTGAATGTCGATCTCCGAGTTTATTAAAAATTCAGAAGAATCATTTACATGTACAGGAACACAAGAAATATACTATTTTTATCATATATGCCATTTATTTCTCTTTGACAAGTCCATAACCCAAATCTTTTTTCGGAGTAAGTGATTTTCATCTCCTTGGCTTTTTTTTCATTATAATGTTAATTATTTGAAGCATATTTTTTCTTAATACAATATCTTTTCGTAATCTTGTGCATTGAATAAATGCAAGAATATGTGTGGCATATATTTGTTGTCACACATTCATCTGGCTTTCTTTACTCAAGCTTATAACTTATAAAATGTTTGTAAATGAACTTTTCTTTGTTTAAAATCAATTCACATTTTAAGGAGAAACTAATAAGTTTATTATGTTTATTTATTATATTATCTTGATCGATAATAGTGCCTTGATTAACTTGATTGTTTTTTTAATGTAAATCACAAAAAATAATTATTTCATATTACATTTTAATTTTCTGTTTTTATGATACATTATTATCCAAGTAGAACAGTGGTCTAGCTAGTTTTCCCAATTTTTATTGCTACCATATTATTAAACTCATGTATAATTATACGCTTATATTGATATATATATTATTATGTTGTTGTTTAAAAAAGATGCCAATAAATGTAATTGATATATTGGCTGGAGCGTATAAGAATTAATAATAAAGTAATATATCGTGTGTTATCATATGAACGTGCAAAAGGTAAGTAAGCTTGTGTTACCCATACTTTTTAGTAATTTCTAGATAACCCATAAAACAACTTACCGCTTAACATTCATTTCGTCCTATTCCTAATAGATTACATTAGGTTAGAAGTATGTTCAACCCATACTTTTTTTTATGGACAATTTTTTTATACTGTCTGCATAAAAAAAAAATAAAGAGGGGGAGGAAAAAAAAAGGGGGGGGTGATGATTTCAAACAACATTAAGCCAAGTCTTTAATCATCCAAGTGAGTAAAAATCTCCTTTTTCTTTCTTAAAAAAAAACTAGTTATAGCAGTGATAAAGAGAATGATCAGAGAAAAAAAAGTGTAATTTTATATATCACTATATTTTCTATCAATAATTCCACTTTTTTTTATTTATGAAAGTCTCATTATACTATTGAATTTGTGTAAACTAATTGTTATCTGCTATCATTGATTGTTTTAGAGAGACTTTATGAATTTATTCACGCTTTTTTTTTCTGCATTATGAAAACAACAATTTCTTTGATAATAAGATATTAAAGTTATATCTGAACAACACATTATAATTATGTTTTCTTTTAAATTTATAGGGAATATTAGAAACGTTTTGAGTTACGTACTCTTTCATTCCTACATATTATTGACTTTCAAATAGAATTTATATTTTCAAGAACACTTGTTACATTAAAATTCTTGAACACGTTTCTTTGCCTTGATATATATATTTTTAATTTACATATATAAACATGTTTTGACAGAACGAACATACAAAGAAAAAGTGGTCGTGAATTACACAATTCTTTTTAGTTCACTTGTATGTTAAACTGAAATAATACTGTACTTCCGTTTTCCCCGGGGCTATTATCCATTTTTCTATGATGCAAAAAAAAAACACAAAAATTATATAATATACTATAAAGATTAATAGAATTTTCTTTTGTATATTTACTGACTTTTCTTTCTTGTTACGTACCGTCGTTCTAGACCATATATTTTTATAATAATAATAATATATATTATGTATGTGTGTGTTCCAGCCAAGTTTATTAATTACCCTTTATATCATTATATATTTATATAAAAAACACCGTACGATTATTGACAACGGATATATCATTCCGAATAAAAAATAATATTTACATGACATATCCATTTGTTGTCAAGAACACCAGCCACTTTCGTCTAGATTAATTTTAAACATAATATACACATCAGTTTTCCCTGCGAACTTCACGTTCTATAGTCACAAAGCTGAAAAAAAAGAGAAAGAGAATTTAAGAATACTCAAAATAATAATAATAAAGAATTATGCTTTTTCATTATTTTCGTCCGATTCAAAACGACAAAAACTTTAAATTACTTCAATGTTAAATCTAATTTTTATTTGATTATAATATCACGCACTGGACATCAATATCCTTATTACATGAAAATATTACCAAAAAAGACAAAATATGAATTCTGTGGCTGTAAAGTATATTGGAAACTTCTTTTCAGCTTTACAGAATGTGATAATGCAGAATCGAATTTGCTTTTTTATTTCCATAAAAAAAATATGCAAGTAACTGAAAGAATTGATGTTTTTGATATTAGAAACAATAAAGTGATATCAAAGGACTTCCTTAAAAGACATTATAACATTATCGTAACAAAAAATCATGTTATATGGCGTGTCATTATCATCAAAATTTCACCAGTATAAACCTTAGACCCCACTTTTACATTTTTTCAACTGTTTTATATAATTACGTCGTATCCCGCCATCTATACAATGGTTATCATTATATAACTTGAAAATGTTTATAAAACTTATATTACCAATTATGAATAATAGTCAATAATCCTTATATTTTCTCACTATATCGTTATGTATGCAAGTGGTAGCTGTATTCCATATGAACACATGACAAACAAGAAGTGTATATTTTTAGTGTTACATTTAAACGGCCAAATAAGAGCTATTGACGTCGATCATGCTCTTACCATAGTTTGTATGGTTTGAAAACTAGTTTGATAACTTTTTTATTTGTGGGGTGATCGTAAGGCCAAAATAAGGGGTGCCTGTAGCAATTCCCCTGTCAAAAATCATCAATCCTTTTGTATGATAGGTACGCAAGTAAATTTTATAAATGAAAATAAATTCTCCACTTCCTTCCCAAGCCACGAGCTAATGATAAAAAAAACAAGTCCTATTTTTATTAGAATTACCTTATTCGATTTTTTTACATTTCTGACCCAACACTTTTTTTTTGACATAAAATATATTATTTATTAAAAAAAAATGGCTAAAGAGGAAAAGAAACGTAAAAGCAAATCCCAAGACAAGGATAAAAAAGAAAAGAAAAAACAAAAGACTAGTAGTAAACATAGTCATAAACAACATGATAAAAAAGTAGAATCACCTTCAAGTCCTGTTATCACCAAACAAACCACTACAACCACTTATAGTTCATTCTCGGAAATTGTTACTCAAATATACCTCCATTTGGCTCCTATGTGGGCCGAAAATGCGACAGAAGGTGTTATTGAACAACTTAATGCATTTCTCATGAAGTAAATGAATTCGATTTATTTATTATATTTTTGTAACATAAAGGAGAGATATAACCTAAGATATCAGCAAAAGAACGAAAAAAAAAATTAACTGTTATGTAATTTTTTTTTGTTACATAGATATGTTCCACAATTTGATGGAATCGTTCTTGCACATTCAAATCTCGAACTTTTAACAGATAAAGGAAAGATTTTATACGATTCACCATTTTGTCATTTTTTCGTTCGTGTTAAATTCTTGGTTTGGAAACCACAAAAGGGCACAAAACTTGGTAATATATAGCAAAATTTAAAAAGGAAAAAAATATTTCCATAACAACATAAAATAATTTGCCTTGGAGATAAAACAAAAAAAAATCTAATGTTAAATATTATAACTTGTTTATTTATATAGTTGGACGTATTAATTTACAATCACAGGATCATATCGGTTTATTGATTTATGGTACATTTAATGCATCAATTCCAAGCAAAAGTATACCATCCGATATATTTGAATGGCGTGCATCCGAAACAGAATCTGAACCTATTGTAACTGATAATAGTAATGAGGATGATGAAAGTAATGAGGATGATGAAGACGAAGAAGGACAAGCATCATCAACCAAGTTTGAAGAACGAAGTCCTAGTCAATATGGTGAATGGGTTAATAAGACAACAGGTGAAGCCATTGGCGGTGAAGATGGTACTGTGGAATTCAATGTCGTAGAGTAAGTTAAATTTATATATTTATATATGTATAAAAATGTATATATGTAATAAAGAGATAGCTAAATATTATATATATAATTATTCATTTAGTATCGTTGAAGCAAATGATATTCTTACCGTTACTGGATCATTATAAACTCAAACACATATACGCTCTCTATCTCTATTTTTTTTTTATTAATTGTACATTACATCTATACTTCTTTTTCTTAACACATACACCCTCATTTTAAACGACATATACGACAAACCACAACAACGACAAGCAACAACAACATTCAACTTTTTTTTTTCCCTCTTCCTTTTAATTTACCGAATGCCGCATTTTTATCACATAAAGCAAGCACTTTTTTGATGTTTTTTTTTTCTCACATAGTTTTTTTTACCTTGAAAAGTATTTGGTTATTTGTTTTTTATTATTATTTTGGAATTGTTATTATGGGGAAGAAAGAAGTTGGCATAATATATATATATATATATCTTTATTAAATTATAATAATAATTTAAAAAAAAACAATTATAGAGTTTAATATAAAACGTTAAAAAAGGAAATAGATTAAAAAAAACTGAACAGCATTGGATGGGGTTTGTTGAATAAATAAATAAATAAAAACAATCCTGCGTTTTTGTTTTGCTTGGTAAAATACTACTACTACTACTACTACTACTACTACTACTACTAATTGATAATTTGCTGACAGTTTACTTTTACACACTACTTATATATATATATGAAATAAAACGATAAAAAAAGAGAAGGGAATATGTAAAAGAAAATCTAAAAAAGAAGAGAAAGAACACCTGCAGCTACAGTACCCATAACTGCTATTGATACAGTAGGAGAAATGGTCATTGCAGCACTTTTATCATCGCTTTCTCCATTGCTACCGTCTTTGCCACCATTGACAGGTACCGAAGTATCCTTGTAAGCACAGCTTTCTTGAGTACATAAACATTGACCGGCAACTAATATAATTGTAAAAAAAAAAAGAGATTGTCAGTATTTTTGTTATCACTCTCTTGCGTGAATTTTAATTCAGCAAGAAAAAAAAACAGGATGAGCTTAATATTATTTACCAGGATCCCACCAAATGCTATCACAATTATCGGGAACAGGATGACGACCTGAAGATCCTCCTTGTGGAGTAGGATTATCAACAGTAGGTGCACCACTTGGACAATTAAAACATGTACCCCAATTGCTTGTACCAAAATTACAGTTATTGGTTAAAGCAGAAGAGACAACACCAGTATCTGCTGCTACAGTAATATTTTGAAGACCATTACAAATTTCTTTGCCAGTATTAGGAAGATCACATTTCATATAACTTTGATTGGCAAGTTGACTGACAGGAACAGGGTTTTTCATCTATATTAGATAAACGGATCATGATAGCAACAATGTATATATATTTGTTAGTCGTTTAGATTTTGAAATTATTATTTGTTTACTATCAATAATGAATATTTAAATACTTTACCCATTCTAATAATTGAGCGTTAGAAACAAACCAAACATTTTCTTTTTTTGAAATAGTTTGAATCACTTCCACAAGGTTATTTCGCATCACATCAGGATCTTCAGCACCAGGAGTAAGGGGTACACCAGGGAATTTGGTAAGATGAGCTGTATGAAACAAAAGGTGATTATTAGTCCAGTATATTAGATAGAGAAAGATAGACAAAATCGATATTATAAGGTGATATAAAGAAAAGCAAAGGAAGCTACATTAGCGTATAACTCAAATGTAAGGGGGGGTGGAGAAATTGTTAGGGGGTGGAAGAAGGAAGGATGAGTAGTTCTAGGTGAAGGAAAGGAGAAAAAACAAACAAACACACAAAATACATACTTGGATGAACGTAAATACCAAAAGGTTGGCGGTTTCCATTATAATGTTTATCAAAGTTAGTGCTGGTCCAAGTGGTAACATCTTGACTTGATCCAGCAAGGTAAACATCCATCAATTGGGGTGTGTTGGCATTATCAAGAACAGCATACATTGGGATTTCCCAGAGACCTAGAACAAAAAATAAAGTAAAAGGTCAGTTTAGCATATATATAAGCCCTTTTCCTCGTTCAATTTAAATATGGGAACCATCCCAATACTATACACACAACAATATATATATATTATCTTACTAACCTGGAAGTTTGAGACCAGCTGAACAGACACCAGTCCAACAGTCATTTGCAATACCGTTGTCTAAAGTATATGGCCTAATATGTACATATACAAACACGAAAGATCGACAGAGATGAGTTTACTATTATTGGAAACACAATTAAAAAGAAAATTGAAATGATTATTATTATTTACCAATAAGCATCATCAGTAACACCAGTTGTTGAAGAATCATAAAGAAATCCTTGTTTTGAAACTTCAGTAAGTGTTTCAGCGGTATAGTTCACTATATATAAAAAAAAAATAGTTGATGTTTAGTAAAATAACAGAAAAAAAACCACGTTTATTAAAAATTCACTTACAGAATGGGGCACGAAAGCCTTGAATTTTTCCAAGTGGAACACCGGCGTATTCGTGCAGCATTGCGCGAGCTGCTTGAATTTCCCTTTAATTAAAAAAAATACAGGTTTGAATAAATTTACCCAATAAGAGTATATCACACTAAACTATATATATCAAAGACTATATATTTTTTATTTTACTTACTGAGCAGATGGAGTACCTATTAGAGGTAAGAAAAAATAGTCATAAAAAATTTTTTTAAAAGAAAAAGCGTATACAGTTTGTTAGTAAAATAGATCAACACAAAATATTTCAAAGGCAATGAAAATAATAGGTTTCTATGACGATAAAAAAAAAAGATACATGCCAACATGAGAGAATGTGTGACTATAGAAACCGAAAAAATGAATTAATAAATCATTTGAAATAAGTCCGCTCAAGAAAAAAAAAAAGTTTATTATTTATCATATGTCAATAAAAAAAATAATGTATAACTTACTCGGCAACTTCATGACCATTGGCATACCATTGTTGAACTAATGAAAAGTCTGTATATTCCATTGAAACATACCATGATCCCTATATATATATATATATATATATATATATTTTGAGGTAAAAAAAAAAGAGTTTATATTGTTAATTGAGACCATTAAACAACAACAAATTACAAAACGAGAAGAACTCATTTAAATAATGCTATTATCTCATGTAACACAAAAAAGGTGGCACAAGAAAAAATCAACATTAATTGATGTTTCCCTTGGTAGCACTTGCCTTTGCAGAACAACCATTGGGGTTGCTGTCATGATAATAAGAAAAAAGTTAAGGAGGACAAAGTTGTGAGAGAAAAAAGGAGTACAGATAATGAGTCGATTAATTCACATTGCATCACATTAGTAAAAATAAAAATAAAAATAAAAATTAAATAAAATATAAGAACTCTTTCACTTACTGAACATTCAAAAGAGCATGAGCGGTTTCTACAAGTTTTGCTTGAATAGAATCATCAAATGTAATGGTAACAAACTATATATATATTTCAAAAAATTATGTTTTGTTAATTCTTATTACTAAGAAGGTTCAATATTGAGGTTAATGTTTTCTTTATAATGTTTATACCTGAGGTACTTCTTCAGGCTTCAATCCACCAGGAGGAGATTGAGATGCACATTGACACGTTGGAAGTTTACAGGTATTGGGATCACACGCGTACGATGTAGGTGTACTGGTGGATGGAATATTGGGTGTACCATCTTGACCAAGTACCATGGACGATGGGGTAATTGCAAGGACTGCCAAAGTACTAAGGATAGCTGTACTAATTTTCATCTTTTATATTATTATGATTATTATGATTATGATTATTATTAGGGATTATGATGATTTAATTCTAATTTTGTTGCCAATTGAACAAATTGATGTTAATATTAATTTGAGTGAGAGAGAGAAAAAAAAAAGAAAGGGAAAAAAAAGAAAAAAGGTTTAAAAAAAAAGAAAGAGAGTTTGGTTTAAAAAGCAAAGCAGTAAAAAAAAAAGTTGCTTCCCTTTCGACTCTCAATATTTCTCCCAAAAAGGAAGATTTTATTTGCCCTTGGTTAAGCTGTAATCCTTACTATTTTTGCCCCTTTTAACCCAAAACAAGTAAACTTGGACCTTAATCTTTTATTTTTGGATTCTTTTTTTTTTAACCTTGTGTAAAAAAAAAAAAATGGCGCAAAAATTCTTGATTTTCCCGCATAATATATATTATCAATTGTTATATTTTTACACTCTATTAAAAATGCTATATTATTGTTTCGAATAAAAAGCACTGTCTGTTTTTTTAATAGAATTATGTATATATATATGTCATGCCATAAACGAGAACGGAAGAAAAATGAAAATAGTTTGTTTTTTTCACCAGCCCCCTCTCCGCCCGATATTCTTTCTCTTTCTCTCACACACATCCAATACATTTTATCGCTGCAAACAAAAATAACTTTCTTTTTAAGTCTCTCTGTAAAATGTACAATCACCCCATTATTTAATTGTAACAAATAATAACAATAACAATCACTGTATATATATATATATTCGAGCTATATTTGTTGAGACAAATATGTTTATATAAGTTCTTGCTGTTGTACATAACAGTGAATTGTTTTGATTAACGAATTATTTAAAATTTTGTACACATTAAGTTAGAGTGAAGTTCCTAAAACAAGAGATCCAGCATGTCTTTTTCAACTTTTTTTTTCTTTGATTGTGAAACCCATTCCAAATAATAATTTTTTGTACCAAGAATTGTACAACGAACAAGAAAGAATCTACTACCTATGCTTTTGATATCTTTTTAATTACTAAAAAAATCATTTTATTATTATATATTATAACGAAATCAACAATGACAAATAATACATGTAGTTTTTGTTGTTCCACAAAACTAACAATCGTTCGCAATTGGTACATCTTTTATTATTATTATTATTCTTTGTTTTGTTTATTTTTATCATGTTTTGAAAACAGGGTCCCAAAAATGGATTTCTTTCAAAAAAAAGAGAAGATAAAAAAGAACTCTCATTTTCTTTTGTAATAATGTTTCCATAGCAATATATATAAATATTATATACAACGAATTAATAAGCGTTCTCTAATAATGAAATAATCTATTTTAGGTTCTGGAAAGCATCATTTATGCATTATTTGTTTGTTTGTTTGTTTTGCATACTTATTACGTACTAATTCATTCGGTAAATAATAAAGAATTTCAAATAAATGCATCAAACAAAACTCATCAAACATATTTATTTATTATTTGTATGCTGATCCAATCTTATTACCTATTATAAAATTATTTTGTTTATTTAAAATGTGCTGCAAAGATGTATGTATACAAAAGTAACAAACAACAAAGAATACAATTTTTTTGTCTTTTCTGTCTTTATCGAACGACTTTTTACATGATGGGTTTCTTTTTTTTAAACTTTTTTTTTTCACTTTTATCTATCTATAATGAAATTGTTTTCTAAAGATAGAACAAAATGAGATTGGTATATATACATATTGTAGTAGTTTCAACCAGCCCACTTGTAATATTTAAACAATTCATATATAACCTTTTTTTTTACACCTCTTACATAAGTATAATTAAGTTACACGAATTTAAATGTTAATAATAATACCCGAACGATTACAACGACCACGACAGCCAAAAAAAAAAAAAACCTTTTTTTCACACGATCCAAAATAAATAATAATAAATAAAAACAGTGTTTCATGTGATCAATAAAGTACAACTTTATTTACAAACATATTTATGGTAAGAAAAAAAACCATCATTTTACGTATGAAATCGTAAGGATTTTTACTCTAAATAGATACAATTGGACCCTTTTGCCCTCAAATTAGATTTTCCAAAGCATTGGTAAAGAAAAAAATAACCTTACTAAGTACATACATATTCTATTATTATCCTTAATATCAAACAATAAAATTGGTGTACATGATTTTTTTTATTACACATACGTAATCACACACACACACAAAGGGAGAGAGAAGGAAAGAGAATATTAGTATATATTTTAAAATATACATATATACAAAATCATAGTATATTGTGAAATCCCACTTTATCAACCAAAAAAAAAAAGACACGTACTACAACAACAAATAGAATAGAAATAATAACAATAATAATAATAAACAATTCAATGATGCATTTATCTATCTCTTTTCTTTTACAAAGAAAATTAACCAAAGAAGAGCAAATAGAATAAAACTTAAAAACATGACTCCCATTTTGATTACATCAGGCCAATAATTCTTTGCATTGAAACCAAAGGTAGATAAAATAGTAGCTCCTGGTACCTGTTTTTTTTTAATAGTCGATTTTTTTTTGTTAATAACACAAGTTTTCCTCTCTTTTTTTTTCAATTTAGTAATAATAATAAAAATAATCAACTTACATCAATATTTAAACCAAATCGTTCTTCTACCAATTGTAAATATAACATTTCATTAATAAGTAATGCTTCAAGTGCATAATTAAAGAATGATAAATGTTTAAGCCAACCAAAATAAGGTGATATAGAATCTATATATAATACCAAATAGGGTCCACAAAAAAATAAAATGTTGTGTCAGTATTTTTGTTTTGGTTCGTATCAATTTCCTCTTTTCAACATATATATATTACCTTTGTTTAACAAAAGACCAGCAAAAAGCATAGAGAATAACATCACCATGCAAGAAATTAAATTAGCCATTGATAAGTTTTTAAATACAATACCAATAGCTAAACAAAGAGCAGCAGCAGTCAAATTGAATAAGACAAGAACGAGTAAAAACTTTAAGAATTCAGGTACGCCTTCAACAAGACCAACCATATAATAAGATATTAAGCCCATCATTAATGGTGGTACCACACGTAAGGGAATAATATCAAATAATACCTAATACAATATATATGTCGTGAGTTGATATAAGCAACAACAACAACAAAAAGTTTTTTTTAATTTTTTTTTCTTTTTTACCTTTGATAAAAAGTAAATTCCAGGTGAATAATATCCATTAGCACGTTCACGAACGAATAATATTCGTTCATTAGAAAAGACTTGAAGTGATGTAAGACACATGAAACCTAATAATGCTTCATAAAAGAAAAATAAACCCATACGATTTTGAAAACCAGCAATTGTATTTGATACTTGGTAAAATAATCCGCCACAAATTACTATATAATTTTAAACATACAAAATTTTAGTTTGTTTGTTTGTGTTGCTTAACAATACCCCTTTCTTTCCCAGACCTTTTCGTTTTTTTTCTTTTCTTACATGCTAAAACGACGGCAATGGTATAATGGGCAAACATAAGCATTGGATTACGATATAAATTCTTAAATGTTCTGTCTGCTAATATTCGGAATTGAGAGATCCATCCAGGTCGTTCATGTGTATTGACAGGTTTGATAGGAGGTGCTGAACCTTCTTCTATTGCTTCCGGAGTACCTTGACTAATATATACAAACCAAGATTAAAATACAAAGTCCATAATAAGAGTAATAATAATGAACAAATAACTTACGCAGCAGCAAGTATACGTTCTACATCATCACGAACCGAAACAGCGACAACACTCTTATCATAAGCTTCAACTAAACGTCTCAAATGAGGATTTATAGTATCTGAGTTTGTAGAAGAAGAAGAACCAGATCCATCACTATCAATAACAATATCAGGAGCAGACAGTTGTTCACGTTTCTTTTGAATTCGTTCTCTTCGTAGTCGTTCTTGTCGAGCACCTAATTCAGAAGCCCATTGCTCACTTGTATTCTCCAAATCATCATTATATCCTCCTCCCACTCCATTGCTAGGACCCAATAAAGAGTGTGATGGTTGATTTTGTCGTAATAAAGGTGATGGTGGTTGATTTATATCATCTAATTCATCTATTTCAGATGATCCTGGTGGATGTTGAGGTTCTGCCGGTTGCATAGTAAGATCAATCAAATAATCCGCAATATTAAATCCAGGTGGACAAGGATATCCAGCACTCTTAAAGTAAGATTGAACACGAAGTTGTGGACCTGAATAAACAGTATTTCCTTTTGCAAGTACAATCAATTGATCAAACAAAGTAACAATATTCGAACGAGGCTGATGAATTGTAAAAACAATAGTACGATTATAATCTCTTGCCAATGTCACCAAAGATTCCACAACATTATAAGCATTATAAGCATCGAGTCCACTGGTAGGTTCATCCAAAAACAAAATCGATGGAGATGTCACCAATTCACAAGCAATAGCTACGCGTCGTCGTTCACCTCCACTAATGGATCGATCGTCGGCTTGACCAATTTTTGATTCTTTGATGCTGTCAATACCCAATTCTTGCATCACTTCCATCACCCGGAATTTTTTAGCAGCCGTACTCATAGACCGAGGTAATCGTAAAAGAGCAGAATAAAGAATGGTTTCATATACAGTTAATGTAGGGATCATAGTATCTTCTTGATCCACATAACCAATTAAACGTTTATATTCATTTCCAGAAAGTGAATGACCATTCACATAAACATCACCCGACACTTGACCCGTTTTGGTTCGATTGGCTAAAATATCGAGTAAAGTGGTTTTGCCTGATCCTGATGGTCCCATAATGGCAAGGACTTCTCCAGGACGTACCATACCAGTAATTCCTTTTAAAATAGGTAATTTAGCAACTTTGTACGAGATACTATCAAAAATTAAACTGGTAGGAGTATGCTCTGCCATTAATTTGCCTGCTTCATCATCAGCTAATTGAATATTATATTTGCTGGGTTTCTTGGCAAGGTATGTCACAAGGGAAGCAACAATGATTAAAAATATGGCAACCCCAGCCATACCACTAGCAATCATTATCCAATTAATAGGTCGTTCTGGTCTCTATAGAAACAAAATTGGGAAAGAATTATTATTATTATTATTATTATGTACTTTTTTGTTTTCATAGTGATAAAAAAAAAAGTTAAAAAAAAATAACCTTGAAACCGGGAACCATGGTATAATGTAAACATTCTCCGGAATTACAAGAAAGGAAAATTGAATCATCACCAAAAATAGCAGATATGAGATCATCCATTGCCGGTTCTATTATACTTCCATGGTTACATATGATGCATAATTTCATGAATTTCCCTCCACTCCTTTCTCCCATCCCTTTCTCTTAACAAGTTTTCTTTCTGATATTTTTTTTTACCTGAAAATAAACAATCGGGACCAGAGCATTTAAATGTAGCAGGACCTTGAATTTCATCTTTGAGCAAGTCGGTAAGATCTTTTAGAAAGAAAGAAATTGTTAAATTGTTTATTTCATGTTTTAAAAGTAACAAATCATGATCTTTTATATAATTTTGTAACATATTCTGTTATTACTTACCAATACTACCATCTTTACCACATAACATTTCATCCTTTATACATCGACAATCAATATTATTACATCTGTAATTAGTATAATTTTGATCATATCCATATTCTGAATATAATTTTTTTTTCAAAATGTATAATGGTTAGTCTTTTTTTTTTCCATAATTATTTTACATGTTGAAATCTATATATAAAGTTTTTTTTTTACCTTGATCAAATTGACAATCATCCAAATGACAATAAAAGGATTCAACTTCATCAACCCAAACTGAAAAAAAAATTATATTAAAACGACTTTTTTTTTTTTACTTCTTCCAAATTTATATATATATAATCTATTCTTACATTGAAAATCGCATGAATCTTCACGTTGATCACAAGAAAAGGTAACTTGAGGTATTTGATCTTTTAATTGTTCCAAGATTTTACGATCTATTCATATTATTCGATGGGTAAGAGGGAAATAATAAGATTAATACATTAATATATGACAGGAAAGTAAGTAGGGATTAAATATGAAACACATGAGGGAATGTATGTAAACCACACATATATCTATTATTAAGGGGGTGGGAAAGCAAGAAGGATGTTTTAGAAAAAAAAAACTTAACTTGTTACATTGCACATTTGATGATTTTCAAAAACTGTCAAACCACCTCTATAACATGTACCATTTTGACCTGTTGGAACTAATGAATCACAGACAGAATCCATTGTACATACTAAAAGAGATAAAAAATTATTAATAAAAAGTAATCTACATCCCCATATCTTTTTTCTTTTTCATATTATATATATATTTGGAAACTATGTAACAAATAATAAAACACGTACCATTACAATTGATACCCTCCCAACCTTCTGGACAATCACAATGATCATTTTCTCTAGGATTTCTATTATGTCCATCAGCCAATCCACCACATACTAAAAAAAAAAAAGAAGAACATATGTGTGTTAGTTTTCTAATCTTATATATATATATATCTATTTCAATATATATCCTCCTCCTCCTTCTCCAAAAAAAAAAGAAAATGTTTCATTCATTAATATTATTATTCATACATGGTTGTTTACAATCGTCACCACCGAAACCAGGAGGACAGTTACATTTGCCATTATATTCACTACAGTTTGCAAAATGAAGACATTCAAAACCTGGAAGTAAACAATTAAAACATTGTGGACATTCTGGACAATCCTTATCGTCACCCACTAAACTAGAAAGAGGTGATAAACTCGTTGTTAATGGCGTAAAACCTAAAGAAGTATTATTATTATTATCTTGTTGTTGTTGAGCTTGTACAGTAGCATATAAAAACGCTGGTAGAAAAAACAAGCCGAGCGATTGAAATCGCATTCTTTTTTTTTTTCTTTTCTCAGTTTCTTTGGTAAAACGAAAAAGGTTTTTTTTTTTTAAAAAAAAAAAAAAAAAAAAGAGAAAAAAAAAGAATGTGAACAAGGATTGGGGCGTTTTATATACTTCGGGCAAAATATATATATATATATTTATATGAAGAGAGTGGAAAAAAAAAAGGTTTACTCGAAATGGGCGTGTGTGCATGATAACAGCTCTATGCCATGACGCAACTATCCGTACCAACTTAATTAGGGTTCCGCTTTCAAACAATGGGGGATGTGTTTATTTTTTATTTTTTTCATAAGTTATGAGTATATAGTGTTATATATATGTTGCTATGGATACCATATACTATTTCTATTTCTATTATCTAAGAAAAAAAAATCTAAAATGAATTAAAATAATAAAAAATAAAGCATAAAGCATAAAGACACTTGTTTTTTTTTCTAACAAGGGGAAAAATAACTAAAAAATAATTTATACAAAAGGGATATAATTTTTTTTTCTATGAATTCAATTACTTGGATTTCACTACATCCAAAATCGTTATATTTTTTTTTTTATTTTGCTGACTTGTAAAAAAAAAAAAATGAGGATTTTTTTTTGTTGGATAGTTTTCCAAGTTTTGGCCTTCTTCTTTCTCTCTTCTTCTCCCTTTCCTTTGCTCTTTCTCTCTCTCTCTTTTTCTTCTTACCTTTTTTTTCCTTCTTTCTTTCTTTATTTTCATTTATAAAAGGATTGAACTTTTCTAATCATCTTTTTTCTTTATATCGGATATTGATTCTTCTATTATCGTTCATGGTAAGCATTTTATATATTTCTTTTATATATTTCTTTTCCTATTTTCCCTTTTGTTTTTTCCATCATCCCATCTATAAATATAGGGTAATAACTCTATCAACTTACCAACCCCTTTCTTTTTAACAAATATAATTATATCATTTCATTACATATTCTGTTTTTATTTTTCATAACCCAAACCAAAAAAAAAAACAAAAAAAACAACCGATGGTTTGTGTCATGTTATGTTGAATAGGTTCAATCATCCTCATCAACAAATGAATCTAAACATATTCAAGATCAATCACGATCATTAAGACCACGTCGTTCTTCTTCTCATCAACATACGAATGGTAATAAACAATCTGTAATACCTTCTCCATCATCATCGTCTTCTTCGTCAGGAAAAGGGAGTCGTCAACAATTATCAAGATCTGCTAAAACAGTTGCATCTGCTGCAGTAGTAGCTGCTATTAATGGTACAACCCCTCCAACTACATCACCTACTCCAATCATATCAACCGTTATTAAAAAAGAACAACAAGATAATGGTAAGATTCTCAATAACGATAAACAGTCATCATCGTCTATAATCACACGTAAACGACGACGAGGACATTCTTCTACTTCTTCACCATCATCTTCATCAAAAGAATCAAATGTATTACAAAAAAAGAAACGTAATAATAACAGTAATGCTTCTAATACTACTCGTACAAATCATCGTCATGGTAAATCTTTTTTTCAATTAGTATCTTTTTATCTCGTTTTTTTTTTCTTTTGATATTTATATATTATTATTATATATAAATAATGATAAATGATTTGAAGAGGGGGGGATTTATTGATCAAGTTTTTATTTATTTATTTTTTTTAAAAAAAAACTTTAACTTTTTATTATAAAAATGGTTGGATGATTTGGGCGGTTTTTTTGATGGAAATAGCATCAAATGGAAGAAGCAAAACAAAAGCTAAGCATACTACTATGACACAACAAACCAAGCCATATCGGGCAGGAGATCAAGTTGAAGCACTGAAATGGGTGAATGATGATACTCGAGAATGGTACTGCGCCCGTATCGTGACCAACGGAAATGAACGATTCGCGAATACAACAATAAAACGAAATCTTCATAATAATGATGACACTCATTTACATGGAAAGAAAAAAAATGGAAATATTAAACAGGAAGAAGATAATGAAAATGAACATGAAGAATTAGTTTTCTTTGTACATTATGAAGGTTGGACAGCTGATCATGCAGATTGGATAGGAATATCATCTATACGTCAAATAATGGATGAGGAAGAGGAAGAAGAGAGTGAAGAAGAAGAAGAATTAAAAGGGTCATCATCATCACGACGTCGACAACAACAACGACGACGGCAACTAAAGTATGGGCCTTTAGGTAAAGAAAGTGAGACTTCATGGGCGGATTATCGGACTTTCTATTATTCACAAGAAGGTCTATCACTGGTGAAGCATCATACAGGTCTTGTTCAGGATCAGCGAATGTTATGGCATGATTGTCCTTGTCATTCTCAAGAACATATTCATCCAGAACGTCCTGATCGTATTAATGCGATTCTTAAAGCTTTATATAATGATAGGTAAAAGAAGAAAGAAAAAATTTCTCCTTATTATCTGATGGTTTGTGAATATGTGTGATGTATATATTTCACAATTATAATCTATCAATTTTTTTATAACCCCTCTCCCCCTCCCCCCCCACTATTTATTTCTTCTTTACTCACTCCCCCCGCAAAAATATGAGGAAAAGAAATAATTTCAACTAAACATCAAAAAAAATTATTTAGGCTTTTACGATATTTTAGTCGTTTACGTTCAAGGGAAGCTACAATAAAAGAATTATTACGAGTACATGGATTATTACATGTAGGAAGTTATTGTCCTATGGAATCAATGGAAAATGAAACCGATCATTTTATCACTGAGTCAAACCTTCGTGCAACCGACACTACCACCACAACAACAACAACTACGACGACGACGACGACGAGTGGTAATAGTGTTCTTTCCGTTCGTGAATTATTAAACCAATCTCCTTCAGAAACTCCTTCACCTTCTTCTTCTTCACCACCACCTCCAACAACAACGGCATCTCCAAATGATGTGATAACAACACCAAAAAATATTATTAGCTTAGGAAAAGCCCAAGGTATGGAAGGTGGAAAAGTGGTTAAAGCGGATCGAAATCAAATAAGAAAACAACGACGTCGATTTTCTAGTGCAGCTGCATCACAAGCTGCGTTAAATGGTACAGCTACATTAGTTAACCCTCCACAACTTGTCTATGAAATGATTTGTGGTGAATTAGCAATAGGTAAAAAAAAAAAATGGATATTTAGAGTTTTTAAAATATTTGGTTACCATGGTTTATATAGTATACTTTTTTTGGTTGGTTGTAATTTTGTTGGCATGGATACATACAAACATATACTTACCGGGCTTAATTATAATAGAGGTAGATACACCTTTTCATCCACTTTATACAAGTATTTCTGCACGTTTAGCAGCTGGTTCATTAATGGAATTGACAGATCAAGTAGTAGAAGGTTCATTACGTAATGGATTCGCTCTTATTAGACCTCCTGGTAATATATATTATTTATTTTTTTGCTATTTAGTCCACATATTACTACTCCCATTCAGCCCTCCCCCCACCAAAAATTTCTTGGTTACTTTTTTTTTTTGGGTGATATATACATAAAATTTGATTTTGCTAATAAAAATATTACAATTAGGTCACCATGCTGAAAATGATCGTGCCATGGGATTTTGTTTTTTTAACAATGTCGCAGTGGCGGTAGCTTCAACTCTTGAAAAATATCCACACACGATAAAAAAAGTGCTTATTATTGATTGGTATGTATTTCTTCTATATATATAATAAGGAAGAACAGATTTTTACTCATATATATATATATAAATGACTATGTTTCTTTTTCTTTTAATTTTTGGTACTATTATTACTATAGGGATATTCAGTAAGTAAACTTTTTTTTTTTTGATACACAAAAAAAAAAAACCATCTACCATTGACAATTTTAACAAGTGAATTTATTATTGGGGGGGTTGGTTGCTTATTTTTTAATTAGTCACGGAAATGGAACTGAAAAGATTTTTTATAAAAATCCTAATGTTTTATATATATCACTTCATCGTTGGGAATATGGCCATTTTTATCCACGTACAGGAGCACCTGATCAATGTGGTGAAGATATTGGTGAAGGTTTTAATGTCAATATTGCTTTTAATACTTCCAAGGAAAAACCAAGTAAATAATTTCTCAAAAAAAAAAAAAAAGAATATATATGTATTTGGCAACTCATGTTCTATATAACAAAACAATATATTAATCTACCTCTCTTCAAAAAATAAAGGACCTATGGGTGATACTGAGTTTCTTGCGGCGTTTTATCATATCATTTTACCTATAGCACGTCAATTTGCTCCCGACATGGTAATGAATGGAAATTTTTTGGGGGGAGGGGAAGAAAGAACCTCTTTTTTATTAACTATCAAAAAAACTTTTCAATCTTTTTTACTTTTAGATTTTTGTTTCAGCAGGCTTTGATGCGGCTGAAGGTCATCCTGACAATGTAATATTTTTTCATTATACGAAATACTTTTTTCTATCAAGTACCTGTTTCACATTTACTAATATCTAATTCATATAATTATTATTACGATGACTTATATATAGATTGGTGGATATCAAGTAACTCCTCGAGGATTTGCATTACTTACCAAATTGACTAAAGATCTAGCCGAAGAAATGTGTCAAGGTAGACTTATACTTAGTCTTGAAGGTAACAATAAATAGAAATGAACTATATTATAGTCCCACTAGGGATTTAATTAAAAAAATGTATAAAAGCATGAATGATATATATACACAGACACACACACATGTAACCAAAAGGGCAAAAAAAAATTAAAAGTTTTAATTGTTTATTTCTTTCTATCAAATAGGAGGTTATGAATTAGAACCACTTGCTAATAGTGCCGCTGCTTGTGTTGCACAATTATTACCTGCCAAACTTGTTCCGGATTCTCAATTAAAATATGAAGGATGTTTAAGAAGTATTAAACCAAATTTGGGTGCTATCGAATCACTTTATACAGTAGTTGAAATACAACGTAAATATTGGCATTTTTCAAATGAATTATTAGATCCTTCATTTCGATTTTTATTACCACAAGAATGGCGTGCAAAAGATAGTATTTCTATTAGACCAAAAAGAATGGTTAAACCAATGAAAATTACTGCTGTTCAAGGATATTAACAAAAAAAAAACTGTCTATCCCATTTTCACTTTTTAATTTGCATATCCCCCCGCCCTTCCCCTCCCTCACCTTTCTCTTTGTAAACATGTAAAACAACAACAATAATAATAATAATTTACAACAAGAAGCATCTATTTCATCACCCTCCAGACTCTGTCAATACTTTTTTTCATTCAATTCATCCAATGAATTTATTTACCTACATTAAAATACATGCATATTTTTTTTAATTATCATTTTATGTTCCACATATACAACAATTTATTTTTATAACGTATACAACACTGTCCCTTTTTTTTAAAAAAAAAAACAATATAATTTTATGTCATTTTTCTTTTACCTCACTCTTCTTCGTTCCTTCTTCCATTTCATTAAGCTCTATACTCTTTGTCTTTTGAGGATTACTGACCTTTTTTTCGGGTAGTGCTACCTGTGCGATTTTTTTTTTCTTAGCTGTGCGATTTTTTTTCGCGGGTTTTCAATTGTAGTGGTACAGCGCCAACAGCCATAGCCAATCCTCTTGTGATATTAACAGTACGACTTCTCTTACTAAACATACTTCATTAAGATTCTATACAATCTTTTTTTTTTCTATAATAACTCCTTATGAATGATATTCGCTTTAATTAATTTTGCATGCTTGGAACCATTATATAAAATAAATTATATTAAATATATCAACTTTTACTGCTTATTAGTATCCATTTGCTCGAATATTAACACAAAAAAAGAAATTATACTTTTGCATTATACGTATGCGTTTTTTTTTAAAAAAAATATACAAGTGCTTATCCGTGCGATTCTTTTTTTTTTTACTTCTGAATGGCATTGTAACAATTTTTTTTGATGATTTAAAAAACTAGTCTATTAAAATATATAATATAAAGATGTATCGATTTATCATTGGTTATTGGGATCAACTTGCTCGAATATTATCCACAAAAAACAGATAATACTCTTAAATTATTTGGTTGAAATGGCTTTATTGGTAGTGTGGTGCGATTTTTTTTTTTTTTTTTTTTACTTTTGAATGACATTGCAGCAATTTATTTGATAGTATAAGAACTAGTCTACTAAAATATATAATATAAAAATGTATTGGTTATCAGTACCAACGTGTTCGAATATTAATATACACAAAAAAAGAGGTAGTAGTTTTGAATTATTTTATTTAAAACAGCTTTATTTTGGCGTAATTTTTTCTTTAAAAAAAAATACAAGTGCTTATCCGTGCGATTTTTCTTCTGATAACTTAATATTTTCCATATCTCTTATAGTGTGATGCTTCAAGCCAAAACTATATAAAGCAATAAGTTGAATAGATCCATTTGTAATTACACTTTAATAAGAAATTGTTGATATATTTGGGCAATGTAAAAAATACTATGAAGGAAATATAAAAATGGACGATAGAAAGAAGAACAAAAGAAAGTTAAGCAGATGGGAATATCAAGTATTTATATGCAATAATTATAATGATAATAATAATATAAGAAGAGATAAATATATACGTATATGAAAAAAGAAAATTATGTTTTAGTAAATAGAAAATATAAAGAGATGGAGGAATAACAATCAAGTGGTGGATTATACCAAGTAAAGAATTGAATGATGCTCTTCTTGTTAATTTTCTGGGTACATATTTTTGCCCATACACGACTTTTTTTCATTCGTAATCGTGCATACTCCAAGAGTTTTTCGTTCCCTGCATGTTCCACCTTCATCATGTCGAATTCATTAAGCTTTCCGTCTCGTAGAGCTTCTTTCGTATCTTCACGAATTAATCGTACACCAGCTTATGGGATTAGAAGTTGTTGGATATATGACATAGGTACTGTGAAAGAATAACCGTGACATTTGCAAGATACCCCACGGCTGCCCATAAAAGAGCTTAAAGCAGCATCTGATTCATTGATTTCAAGAGTTTCTATATCTGTTACTTTATATATCTCATATCTACAATGATGAAACTATTTTCTGAAGTAGTTTGAAGAATGCCCAATACTATGAAGATATAATATATTAATTACTATATTGAAACTAAATGTTATTATTGTTGATAAAATCAAAGAAACCAATATCAAAATATCAAATAAATTAATGCTTTAAGTCTGTTAAGTTTTATTGTTATTAATAAGATAATTAAGGAACCAGCGAGTCAGAAAAAAATTGCACTAAAATAAAGCAATTTTAAATGAAATAATTCAAAACCACTTACCTCTTTTTTTGTGTATATTAATATTCGAACACGTTGATACTGATAACCAATACATTTTTATATTATATATTTTAGTAGACTAGTTTTTACACTATCAAACAAACTGTTAGTAATGCCATTCAGAAGTGAAATAAAAAATCGCATCACACTACCAATAAAGCCATTTCAACCAAATAATCCAAGAGTATTTATATCTGTTTTTTGTGAATAATATTCGAGCAAGTTGATGCCAATAACCAATGATAAATCGATACATCTTTATATTATATATTTTAATAGACTAGTTTTTTTAATCATCAAAAAAAGTTGTTACAATGCCATTCAGAAGTAAAAAAAAAAAACGCATATAATCCAAAAGTATAACCTCTTTTTTGTGTTAATATTCGAGCAAATGGATACTAATAAGCAGTAAAAATTGATATATTTTATATAATTTATTTTATATAATGGTTCCAAGCGTGCAAAATTAATTAAAGCGAATATCATTCATAAGAAGCTATTATATAAAGAAAAAAAAATAAATCGTATAGTTTCTTGATGAAGTCTGTTTAGTAAATGAAATTGTACTGTTAATATCACAAGAGGATTGGCTATGGCTGTTGGCGCTGTACCACTACAATTGAAAACCCGCGAAAAAAAATCGCACAGGTAGATAGAACTACCCTAAAATAAAATAAGAGATATACAAGATCGGTTGTTGTTTTATTTTAAAAATAAAAGAGATTTCAACTACTTTATATCTTTTCTTATTTATTCTTATTTATTATTACTATAGATCTCTTAAGTGCTGCCTATACGATATGCATATCAACATATACATGATTAAATTGCTTTTTCTTCTTTTTTTACATACATCTATTTATTATTAATATGTTAATAATTTTTTTCTCTTTAGTTTCATTATACATTATATATATATATATATGTTCTTTTTTTCATTTCGCTGACATTTTTTAGTAATAAAACAATAAAAGTAGCTCAAGCTTTTTTGACCGACAAAATACAGTGAGTATTCGCTAAACCGGTACTCAATATATATGTGAGGATTTGTACCCGTTTAGCGAATTACCGGTTTGGCGAATTGAAACGCAGCTGGTACTAATATGCAGAATATACTGGAAAAAATAAACTATAATTAAATTAAGCTGTACAGATAAGATAGTTCATATAATCTAGCTTTGCTACTATGGGCTAATCTTTTAGTGATAAAAATGACAACAGTGTACTCATCAAATAGTGATAATGAACCAGAGACTGGATTAATAATGAATTTACAACAAACTGTGTTTAATATCACGGACCATGGTTTTAGCAGTTGAATAAATGAGTAAAAATGAATTGTATCAACAACATAATTACATATTCAATGGTAATGAACAAGTACATGATAAAGTTGAAAAGAAGCTGCATTACTGATTTTACCAATAAAATAATACTATTATTTAAACCCGGTAAATATTTGGGAAAGCTCATCGGATACCGGTTTAACGAATCACCGGTATTTTACTAAGTATATAAAAAATATGTGAGAGATACTACCGGTTTAGTGAATACTCACTGTTACTTCTCACACACTTTTTTTAATTATTGATTAGCAATAATCAATCATTTAATTGTACACAATAATATATATTGGGTCAAAAAAAAACATTAATAGTTTATTTTGCTTACAAAACTCTCTATTTATATGATTAAAAAAAGTCAAATATATTAATATCGATGGGAGAGGATATTGAATTGAAAATGGGGATAATATACTTTTAATTGATACTACGTATTATGATAATGTTTTTGCTTTTTAAATAAATGGTTTAGATATTTCCAATTGGATAAGTTTGGTTTTATTTCATCTCTTTTGTTTTCGGAGTTGAATATCCCTCTCTCTCTCTCTCTTTTCTTTTCTCACTCTCTTCTGTCGGTATCCTTTTCCGGATGCTGAAAAAAGAAAACTTCCAAAAAGTTTTTAGATGACAAACAACAATCCTTTTTTCTTTTTTGAACCCTTTTTTTTTTTTAAACAACCAACCTTCTTTCTTTCTTTATTCTTTTTTTTTTTATTTTTTTTTATACCTCAAAAGAAAAAATGTCATTTATATTAAGAACAACAACAAAATTATCATTCACACAAGGTCTTAAAATGGGTATTAAACCTATTTCTTTCAATCCAACTATTCATTTAACTAAACCACAAATAATTATATCACCTGTTCGATTTTATTCAAGTCCACCTATTTCTTCTTCTTCTTCTATTGATTCACAGGGCGCAACAAGTAAGTCGCGGAGTTTTACCAATTTAAAAAAACTCTTATGCCCCACATTTTTTTTTTTTTTTGGTTCTGTCAAAAGGACCGTGGTAAAAAAAAAACCTTGTTTGGGAAAACTAAATATAATATAATATAATATTAGAACGTTCCAAAGTGACCATTAAAACTATTGGTCGTATGTATAGACATAATGAACCTATTTCAGTCATGACAGCTCAAGATTATCCTTCTGGAATGTTAGTGGATCGTTCAGGCATTGACATGTGTCTTGTAGGCGATTCTTTAGCTATGGTTGCTCTTGGATATGAATCAACTACTTCACTTACTGTGGATGTAATTAATTTAAAATTTTTTTTATTTATTTAGATATCAAAAATTCACATATGGATAAAAATATTAAACTTTTTGAGCTGTATTTTTTGTTTTTTTTTTTAATTAGGAAATGCTTCATCATTGTAGAGCAGTAGCAAGAGGATCCAAAAATCCATTTTTAGTAGGTGATTTACCATTTGGTAGTTTTGAAGCTTCTCCTGTGGATGCAGTGAGAGTAGCACAACGATTTATTAAAGAAGGCAATGTTGAGGTAAAAAAAAAATATTTTTTTTTTAATTCAAATTGTGGATTTTATGAATAGATAAAATTAAATACTTTATCCATTTATATTATAGGCTGTCAAACTTGAAGGTGGTTTAGAAATGGCAGAACATATTAAAGCAATTACTCGTGTAGGTGTACCTGTGATGGGTCATATTGGATTAACACCTCAACGATCTTCTGCTTTGGGTGGTTTTCGTGTTCAAGGTAAAACTTGTAAACAAGCACAAAGATTATTAGCTGATGCATTAGCATTACAAGAAGCAGGTGTATTTGCATTGGTATTAGAAGCCATGCCTGCAGAAATTGCTGGATATATTACAAGTAAATTAAAAGTACCTACGATTGGTATTGGTGCAGGTGTGAATTGTTCAGGTCAAGTATTAGTCATGAATGATATTATGGGATTATTTGATCGTTTTGTACCAAAGTAAGTAATCTTTTATCATATAATATAACAGCAGATATATAAACTATTTAAACTAATATATAAATTATAAATTATAAATTATAAATTAGGTTTACAAAAGAATATGCCAATTTAAATGAGATTATAACCAATGGATTAAAAGAATATAATAATGATGTTAAATCACGTTCTTTCCCTGAACAAAAGCATACATATCCTATTGATCCTGTACAATTAGAAAAATTTTGGCAAGCAGTAGAACCAGATCATGATACAGAAAAGAAAAAACGTGCTGTCGTTGCTTAATTTTATCTAAAATACGTAATTCATTCACTACCTTTTTTATTTATTTTATTTTTTTTTTACCCTTAAAATTATATACACTTTTTTATAATTTTAAAAAAATATACATATATATTCTTATATTATAAATTAAGAAGAGTGGGGTTTTAATTGAGAAAGATATGTTTCTAAATGTTTATCTTGTTGTAATATTTGATCACTTTTATAAATCATGGTTGTAATAAAAGAAGATGTATTATTCATAGATGGGTTTAATAATACATCAAATAATGATTCCCATAATTCTATATGCCAATAGCGTTTCCATCTTTCTTGAATTTTTTGTTTTTCATTTATTCTTGTAATTTTCATGACTTTACCAAATAAAAGCCAATGGATCATATGGGCTATACCATAATAATCAATAGAATAAGGTAAAAATTCAATCCCTTGACGAACAAAAAATGGATCTGTTGCTTGAGGTGGCCAATCTGCTTTTAATTGAACATTGGATGGTAATAAAGTTAAATCCACAGCTCTTCCAAAATCAATTAAAATTAAATAAATATTATGTTGCCATTGTTTTTCTTTGTTTAATTGAAAGGAGGTAGTATCCTCCTTTTTGTTATTATGAAAAGAAAATATTATATTATCCATTTTTAAATCTCCATGAATAATACCAACATCATGAATTGTTTGAACAGCTTGTAATAATCGCATGGTTAAAAATAAAACGAGTGATTCTGTCATTGCTACACGACGTTGTTGATTTCGATAATGATTAAAACAATCTAATAATGTTCCTTGATTTCCATATTCCATAATTAAAAAGCTTGTATCTTTAAATAAATAAAGATCATAGACATGAATAATATATTGATTAGATAGAATCCTCTTCTTTTCATGATTATTATTAAAAAGTCGATGGTGTAATTCATTTAATATATAAAATTCCCAAGCATTGGCTGGTTTTTCCACTTTAATAGCATAATTCTTATTTTTATTATTTGTTGTAGATATAGTAGTAGCATGATAGACCCGAGCCATACCTCCTTGACCCACTTTTTTAATAATACGAAATAACATTCCATTCGTTGACAATTGAATAATTTGACCTATTTGAATACGTTTGGAACATAATGATGAAAAATCATGAAATCCATTTTTGGATGCAAGATGAGTTAACGTGTGACGACGAATAAAACTTGTACTAGGTGGAATAGTATAAACCACGTGTATTTGTTGTTGTTGGTCTGTGCGATCATTGGACGGAGTCCTATTTAAACTATTAGTCTTGTTTTTTTTTTCCTCGGAATGTGAACCGATCCCATGAACAGGAGAATGAAAAAATGACGTTGATTGACGACGTTCAACACCGCTATGGAGTAAAGTTGTTGCGTTACTATTTTTATTATCATTTCGAATAGAGGATTTTTTTTCTTCTTTTTCTTCTTCAATAATAAATATTAATAATTCAGGTTGTCGTTGTATTCTTAATTCTTCAAAAGAAAGAATTTCTTGATTTTGATAACACGCTTGTACTGTTGCCATTCTCATTTGATGTTGTTTCAATATTTTAATATGATTGGATGGAATAATAATATCATGCTGGTTTTTTTTCACTGATTGTAATGATAAAATAGTAGTTGTCACTTTTTGATCATTTTCGTTTAATGGTAATAATTGACTCTCTTCTGTTCGGTTTACTTGTTGTTTTTGTTGTTGAATAGAATGTAAAATTTGATATAAACGTGATAATGGCTCTGCGTTTTTTTGTATACCTAATTTAATTATTTCTTCTGCACTTGATTGACTTTTAATAAACAAAGTTTTTAGTCACTTGAATGAATTGTTTAATGGATAGAAAAAAAAAAAAAAGATAGTATACCAGTTTCTATATAAAGCATAATATTCTGCTGTTTGTTCATAAAAAGCACCTACATATTCACCAATACCATGTTCATACATATAATCATAAATCCATTCAGCATGACGAAAATAAGAAGCATATTGTAACCAAATACGAATATAACGAGTATCATTACGATAGCGTCGATCATTTTCAAATCTTAGTGTTATATCATGTAATAATTTAAATAAAGATCGTTTATCTTCTTTTTTTAATTCTTGTTCAAGTTGTTGTTCTAAAATATTTAATGGATCATCTACTTCCATCTTATCCATTTTTGTTTAAAAAAGGGGAGAAAAAGGCAGGTGAGTAGGGAGGAGAATGAATTATATTGTGTATGTTAAGTTCTGATGCCCACTTAGAAAATAAACAAGTCCTTCCAAATTTAGAATGAACCATTCACCTTTATAATACACTTAATAATAATAAAAAAAAATTCTTCATTTTTTTTTGATTTAATAATGCTGAAGGGTAATTGATTTATTGAATTGTTTATAATGCAAAAAGAAAAGAAAAGAAAGTTTCAAATGATTAAGTGGATATATATATAATATGAAATGCCAAAATAATAGAAAAAAAAAAGATAAACGCGGGTGAATGAAGAAGGGCAAATGACACCAAGGGAGAAAAATATGGTTTATGAATGATGATTAAATAAAAAGGGAAATGATGATTATAATGTTGAGAAAGAGAGGGGGGGGAGATTTATTGACGAGCATGAATAGCATCTTGATAACCAGTCATTGCATCCCAGTTACCTAATTCTTGATTGTCTGAAGTAGATGAAGAAGTGGAAGTAGTTTCTACACTTGCATTGGAAGCACGACGTGTCATTTTGGTATCTTGTTTTGCTAATAATTTAGAGAAATCTGACCATGGAAGATCCATAAAACTTGAATTCTTGGGAGTAACAATACTTGGGTCCTCATTAATGAGGTTAGGAACAGTCTTGATATGTTGTAAAAGTTTATAACCAGGATCCATTTTTTTTTAAATATATATTGGTTGTTGTTGTTGTTGTGGAAAACTTTGTATTTCAAAGATAATAGAAAAATTTGTTATCTTTTTAAAAAAAAAAATCATTTTTGGGAGCCTCTTTTTATATCAAAATTTTGAAAAAAATGGGGGGGAGGGTGAGATCAACAAACCTTTTTCTCACGTAAAAAAAAAAAAAAAAAAAGAGGATCGTTTTGCACATGGACTTTTTGACGCGTTAGAAAAATCCAAGACAAAAGGAGAACAAAAAGAAGATCCCTTTCAAGTTTATGTATCATTTCTGGAATTATATCATGAAGATCTAAATGATCTCT